>WOVY01012449.1:0-293064 GCA_013436015.1 Rhipicephalus annulatus
TGCTGGCATGGTGAGGACAAGAGCACTTGTCCGAATGCTGGGCCCTTGAAAGCCCCAGTTGGAGGATTTTTTGTGCCTTCCCACCTTCTTCTTCTAACTTCTGCCTTAGTTCGTTTATCCAGGAATGATACTTCAAACAAATGCATGGGGAATAGTTCAAGTTAATAAATTGAGTTACTTTTCAGAGCAGTGGAGAATTATTCGTACATTGCAGTCGCAGAGCATTGTTGAACAATACTCAGCGCATCCGCTGGTTGTGGGGTCACGTTGATGATCTCGTAATCTTTTTACAAGTGGTGCCACAGATGGTTTATAAGTTGGTCTTCGTCGACTGTTTCAGCACTTGTTTCTACTTAAACGGCCCTAAAAATAAACAGTGTATCACTTTAGATTGATAAATAGTATTCTGAAAAGTATATTATCGTAAATTTCACCTTTATACGTTATTAATAGAAGAAAAACTGTAAATAACGATTTCATTATTGAATATTGCGCCGGAACCACGTCAAGAGATGTCAAAAAATTTCAAAGTTTATGCTTCATTGTCGTGGCATCGGGTGAACGAGGCTTCTTGAAAAAAGCTTCCCCAACTTGCCGTTTCTTTAAACACACTAATTGAACTTCAGTTGTGTCAAAGGTTTGAACACTCGAACACATGCATAAATACTTGGACGCAGCAACACTTACACGTGCTAATTTTACTACTTCTTAGTGTTTGTTTCAATAGACGCAGGCAAGTTTAATGAGGTATCTGCCACCGATGGACGTGGCCTCAAATAAATAGACGAATATCAGCTTGAGAAGGCTCTCTGAACGTTGAAAATACTTTTGTGAAAACGGATCTTACCAGCGGGTGTTTATTAATTTTTTCGGATTAGTCCTAAAGCATGGAGCCCTACTTATAGATAATTCGAAAACACTGATTATCAGTGGCACTTAGGCTCGTTTTCTTTCTTTATTCAGTGCCTTAATTGTGGTTGGCGCTGTTTGCTACTAAAAATAACAGACTAGCAGACCCACAAGGGCATCGGTTATTTTTGCAATTAACGTAAGTGCTGGAAATACCTAAAAATGTCAACACATGACCGACAGCTCATCTGACATGCGAGAGATTGCGTTTTCACAGAACCACCAATATACCTACCAGCCACACTTATTCAACGCGAATTCAATGTGTTTAAAAAATACCATTATAAAGTAAACTGATCCAGCTGGTGCAATGTTTATACAGAGATAAATAATGTTCTAGATAACTTTACATTTTTATAACGTACACGGTGTCTCAATGCGATGTTGTCGGCGCTATTGGAGCCGAAGCTTCGCTTCCTCCTTCTGCATTTTGCTTCCAAACAAAAGTGTCTATGCCGTAGTGCGCCTTTTGCGTATCTGGTGTTTGTTGTTCTTACCCAAAAACAGTTCAGCATGTTTTCGCAATAAGACAAGAGTTACGCCAGCAGGCACTCGACTTTCTCCTACTTAAATTATTAATGAATGCTTAGAACACTGATTTCAGAGGATTGTTTTTGTTGAGTCAGCGCAACCCATTTGGCTTTTGTTATGGATAATTCTGCATCCTTGTAGAACACATCGGGGCTTTCGTATGACGACAGTTGGAACGTTAGAACTCGGTGTGCCATATTGGCCTGCTGTGCTCGTTTGCAAAATAGCAACAGCTTCAATTCTGAACCCCTCTCCCCATTTCTTCTTGTCTGCCAATGCCGTAAAAAGCTGAACATAAAATGAGGTCTCTGTTTGGGTATGATGCGGACTTTTTAAACTTAGACTCAGCATTCGTTTACAAAATTTTTTTTTGTAGAAAAACACTCAAGTATCAAGTTTACAAGTATTGAACTATCAGCAATAAAAAGGTATTACGGTTCGGTACCGAACCACTAATACTCGCAAGCATTGCAGCAATTGCATGAAATTACACATGGCCAATTTGTCAGGCTAAGATGCTCTAACAGATGCGCTATTGCAGCACGGCAATGTCTGTTTTCTTAGGTTACACATTGGTGTACGCACTGTAGTTAAGCGAAAAGGTAAGTAAGATGAAAAAGATAAGCAAGACGAAAAAGATAAGCAAGAAATAGAAAAATTAAGTAGAAACCTTTGTACGAAGGCATTTTGAAATCTGTCATGGTGGTGGACTTAAATCCCTCTCTATTACAAGATGTGAAGTGGACCTGCACTGTACACATCAGGGAAACTCCGGATTAGTGAAGATTTATCTTCAAACTCATGTTTTGATCGTTGTGGTGAATATTTCTATCTATCTATCTATCTATCTATCTATCTATCTATCTATCTATCTATCTATCTATCTATCTATCTATCTATCTATCTATCTATCTATCTATCTATCTATCTATCTATCTATCTATCTATCTATCTATCTATCTATCTATCTATCTATCTATCGGCCTCGGTATTACCTCCTAAACTTGGGTTAGATCAAAATTAGTTTGAAAGAGTAAGAGATTTTCACAATTAGGACTGTTTGTTCTAGGGGTGACGATGGGAAAATTCAGTCGCATTCGACGTCCTATCTTTTCTTCCATAAACGTGTGGCAGATACCCGTATACCACAGGTCACGGTATGCGGGTTGATTGACAACTTGATTAATTGAATAATTGATTGATTAATATATTGATTGATTGAATCTTTTAACTTGGAACAATTCACCATTTTAGATCGGCCATAAAAGAAACGGTGCCTTGCAATATAATTATTTACATGCTGTCAAACATTAGCGTAGGGTTGAGTAAAACGAGAGAGGGGGCGAAAGGTGACATTTTCGCTTTTGCGGCGTTGAAAGCTGATACAAAAGAACCGCTTTTCTTCGTTTCTCTTTTTCGGCAGTAAGTGGCTAGCGCTTGTCTACTTTTTCATGTGTAAAAAGCTCAGAATCGCTCGCAGCGTTCGCGCGGAAAAATTACGCAGGTGGCATCAGTGCGTCCGAGAACCATCCAAAGGGCAAAATTCTGCTTGGCCAATATTTCAAATTCGTGCGAGAAGGTACACTCGCGTCAGTACCACGTAACTATTCATTTTGCTATTTTAGACTACAAGCTACAAAACACCAAAGGTTTAGGACGCTTGGCGCCCGAGGACATAGCAGATTTTTCGGGGCGAAGTTTATCAAGCCGTGGGTCGTGCATCCGCGATGTAGTAGTAGTAGTAGTAGAAGTAGTAGTAGTAGTAGTCGTAGTAGTAGTAGTAGTAGTAGTAGTAGTAGTAGTAGTAGTAGTAGTGTAGTAGTAGTAGTAGTAGTAGTAGCCACCTCTATGGCCCAACAAGAGAAGTGGCACGCATGCACTCTTATGAATTGAAGAGAGGAAAATCCATGCACGGTAATGATAGGTAAAAAGATAGTTGTTTCTGATGAATTTAACCTACAGGCAGAAGTATCGGTGACTTAATCGCTCTTAAAGTTGCCTTCAATTTATTGCTCACTAAAAGAAAAACTAGTAAGAGAAGGACGCATTTTGAGCACTATGCGACCACAAAAGGTTGTCGTGCTCGCTAGGTGTAACTTCTTGGTTTTAGCTTTTTAGAGTTCCACGAATCGGCCTAGTGATCCCGTCGCCCCTGAGTTTGGTCTGTGTGGTTGTTCGCCTGGTTTTCGCATTAGCTATGGTGATCCTGTCGCCTTGTCGGGCTTTACCCGCAAGGTCCGTGTTGGACCCTTCTCCGTACTCGACGACTCCACTCGCATAGGCGGAGGGTGGCTCCCTTCCTCCTGAAGAGCTAAGCCTGCCTTTAGCCGTGCTGGCTCCCAGGGTACGGTGGGCTTGCGTGCAGCGGCATTGGCTGCTGCACCAAACAGTAGTCCCGTAGTCTCCAAGGGACGGATTTTGTCTCGCTTGGCCCTAGCAGTCAGGAGGTAGGCTGTGACCACAGCGCGCCCCACGCGCTGCGTTAGCCTACCTTGCCAAGGTACGTCCGCTTATAGTGGGTTGTGGTTGAATTAGCGCACCGATGAGTAGCTCCTGTTGGGTCTCCCTGGCTTGTACGCCGGGAGGCAGGCCATGTCTCTTCGGCGCCTGGCGCCGAGCGGCAGCCCCTTTGCCAGGAATATGGCCATCTGCCTGAAACAAAAACTTCCCCTCACACGACCCTGGGGGAGGGGGACATGCCGAGACAGACGTATGGATGATGATGGGTTGATGTTACGTGAGACTCTGACACAAAGCACTTTCGGGCGCCGTGTCTCCTTCCTATCTGACAACGGCAGTGATGTTGGGGCCGCAGTGCCATGAACTAGTGGCGGCGAAAGGTGGGAACTAGACAGGAAGTGCAGGCCGTAAGAGAGTGCACGTGTGGCGCTCCTCTAGTCCTGCCGTGCCACCTCTCGTTTAGTCCTTGTATTGTCCACTGGATGGCGGTTCTTTTACATAATGAATACATAATGAAAAGATGCTAGATGGCGGAGTGGGGGGGGGTACTAGGAGGGTTCACTAGGTGGAAGGACGGATGCACAGATGCACGAACGAACGGACGGACAGACGCACGAACAGATGCACGGACGGTCACACAGACAGACATATGGATGGACGGAAGCAACAACGAACTGATAGACGGAGGTGTGACGTACTGACAAATGCTTCCCCCACTCATCATGCACTCCGTGGATATGCTGTGGGTTTTGTTTTGAATTTCTAGCATATGAGAAGAGTAAAACGTGACAAAAGGCACGGATTGCCTCAGAGAGTGTCTTAATTTAACCAATAACGTAAATTAATACATATCATATTTATTTGTTGAGGGGGTTTCCACATACATGAGAATACATTGTAGATCTTCCAGGCAGAAAAACGACATAAAACACACTGATTGCCGCTCAGGACATGACTTGCTTCATTCGAGCTGCATCGAAGTTTTTTAGTGTCTCTAAGATGCTCTCAAGAGAAGTACAAAAATGGTGACACCTGAAGTCGTTTACTTCACAAACACGTCGTAATATTGAGTTTTATTGACGTTTCTTGAATACCATAACTGGAAAAAAAAGCGCAAGAACGTCTGAATCTGCGCACAGTTTTGCATTCATTGCCTCAAAAATCTTAGCAGACGAACTTAAGCCACAAAGCGCCGCAGCAGCTTTGCATCAAAAAGGCAAGAACAGGTGGAGAAGATACGTCAAAACATATTGGCCTTCACTTATTGAATAATCCAATGTGGTCCAAGCGTTCAACAAATGACAACATTAGCACAAAGAATGGCGGCCCTTGATACGCAAAGAGTTTCGGAGCAACTGACCACCGCTTTTGTCTAGATTCAACGCGTGGAGTCCAAAGACTGGGCTTATGAGGACTGCGTGAAAACCCACGAAGGAAATTTTAAGTTTTCTACAGCTAAAACTGAACCAATATAGGTTTTTTCCCACTCTCTCGTTTTGCCGCATGCAGCGTATTGTTTTTTTCCCGCAGGTATGAGCAAAATGGAGACATCTGTATCATCTTATTTACTGTTATGAAAATGTTTTGAACTGTGCAAACATGAGAATAGTTGTGTAGCATATACCTTGTACCGAAAAGAAATTTTCTGGATTGATGTCGGATTGTAAGAGTGGAACAAAAATAAATACTCACACTAACAAAATCATTGTCGCATTTTACCCCTCTATACCTTAAGCAACAGAGTCTTTTGAAATCACTTGATGATTTATTTCATGAGAAAAAGAAGAAAGAAAGAAAAAGAAAATTGGCACATCCCACGTACAGTGAGAATCGATGATATGCGAAGCACGAATGAGAAATCTTGATAGTCACTTTAAAATCAGCACAACGCTACAAGGTGGAGGTAAATGATGCCGTACATAACTTCCGTGTCATGATTATCATGTTTGGATGTGTCGTTCACATTCGTCATCTATTCACGTCGCGTGATACCAAATTTAGTATGTGTGGAGCTAGCGAAACGACCGCGAGCACGCTATGAGCGTGGTATGTTGTCATATTCTTACATGGCACGCGTGTCAGGATTATCATGTTTGCACCAGTCATATATTTTGTCATACATTTGGCGTCACGTTACGTAACACCGAATTTGGTATATGTGGAGCTGGCAAAACGGCCACGAGCGCATCATGAAGTACCCAATATACTCCGATGTAGCGTTGACGCGCGCGCACGCTGGCACTAAGTGACGCTACGTTAGCAAAACGCGAGATCTATAGTCGACGCCAGGCGCGACCAGCGTCCCATCGGCGCGACCCGACGGCAACCGGCGCAAAATGCCACATGCTGCATTTCAAGCGATGCGTTACCCAGACAACAATGCGTCTCGCTCTTTTCGTTAAGGAAGGACGCCGGACGCGATGAATTCGCATGCGTCTAAGCAACGCAGCGCGGCGCGCGCCTGCGAGTATATGACAGGACCGGTGCCTGATGTGGCAACGCCGGCGTGACGCGACGGAATGAACGCGGTGAGCACGCGCACCGCGTCACGTCGAAATACATTGGTGCTTTGACTGTGGCATGTAGTCATGTTCTGACATGACACGCATCTCATGATTATCACGTTTGCACCAGTCACATATTTTTGTCATTCATTGGCATCACGTAATACCGAATTTGGCATTTGTGAAGCTAGCAAAACGGCCACGAGTGCATCATCAGTGTGGCATGTACTCTTGTTGTTACTTGACACGGATTGTCGTGATTATCATGATTGTATGGTCATTTACCGATGTCGTCCGTTCACGTCGTGCAAATGTGGTACATGTGAAGCTAGCGAAACAGCCGCAAGCGCATCATGAGCGTAGCATGTAGTTATGTTGTTGCAGGATACGCATCTCATGTTTATCATTTATCATGTTTGCACCAGTGTCATACCTTCGTCATCCATACACGTTCCGTAATACCAAATTTGGTATAAGTGAAGCTTGCGAAACGGCCGCCAGGGCATCATCAGCATGGCATGTAGTTATGTTGTTACACGGCACGCATGTCATGATTATCATTTTAGCACCAGTAAAATACCTTCATCATCCATTCACGTACTGTATTACTAAATTTGGTATATGTGACGCTAGCGAAACGGCCCGCGAGCGTACCATTAGCGTGACATGTAGTCAAGCCACGCTTCGTGACACACTTGTCACGATTTTCATGATGGGGTCTGTCGCTTGTGTTCGCCATTGCAATCATGGCATACCATACCAGTTTTGCAACATGCCATGAGAACGAAACCTGAGAGCCGCAGGACCATGAAATGAAATCATGACATTCATGACCTAAATATAATGATTTTTGTTTATGACTAATGAAATATGTTTTTGATACAGTCATGTTGTGCCGTACCAAGTTTGGTTTCGATAGCATTATCGAAACGGCCAGGAGCGCAAGAAGTCATAGGTGGCTAAATAGATAGATAGATAGATAGATAGATAGATAGATAGATAGATAGATAGATAGATAGATAGATAGATAGATAGATAGATAGATAGATAGATACGCTCAAAGTCGCCGAAGTTCGCAAAGAATTGTTTGCGTTTGAAAGACTAATGTTATGCGCCAAAGGTGTTTGACGGTCTATACATAGGAACGGCAAGAGCAGACATTGGTAATCGAAATGCGAGTGTTTAGCAAAACCAATATTGGCGGCGATGACCCGACGAATGTAAATATAATATATTATGGTACATCAGGAATCTCACTCACGCCCTTTGCATGACAATCGAGTATTCCACTACAGATCCACGCTAGTTTCTGTTTTTTGGGGGGGGGGGAATTCACAGCATATCCCCGCAGTGAATAATGATGAGCGGGGCGAAGCATCCGGCACTCTGTCCGCGCTTCCGTCCATCCGTGCATTAGTCTGCCCGTGCGTCCATCCGTGCGTCCCTCCGTCGGTTCATGCGTCCATCTGTGCGTCCATCCCACCGTTCCTGCATCCGTCCGTCTCTGTATTGACTGCTTGTAGTTGAGTGTTTCTTAACTTTTTGTGTGTGTTATTTGCGACCAAAGCATGTCAGTAAGCAGGTACCAACTAGGCCAACAATCAGTATTGTCACAAGAAACTTTTAGTTGAAGTCTAACGTATTCTCGTGTCTCTTTTTTTGGTCCCCGTCTTCTTTCACTGGTACTATGCCAAATTATGCCCGATACCTATTCGCCCAACTTCCCGCCTTAGCTGATTTCTGTACTATTCTGTCGAAGGGCGAGATATGTGCACGGCCTCTGACAGAATGGTAAAAGAACGCTGTAGCAGGTGGATGGCTGGGAAGCCAAAATGCTATGTTCACTTGTGCGTTAATTTTATGCCTTCATAGGGCAGTGCATCAATGCAAAGAGATTGAACTGAACACTGTACAAATTTTATTATTCAGGAAGTGCTCAATTCGAGCCGTAGGGATATTAAAACTTCCCACTGCCCTCACACTCGAAAACGTTAGTTTTAGCCACCACCTGTGCGCGTAAGGTGGGTTGCGCCGGATCTGGTTGAGGTCAGACACATGTTCAATGAACTTTGCGTCACTTTCTGTCACGAACACATATATTCAATCAGCCCTGCAGTGTTTCACGCGATAATTGAGGTCACAATATTAAAGCGCAGGATGTAGAATACTGCAACAGGAGTGCCAAGAACAGCACCGTAAAATTACGTTGACGGCGTGCGCTTCCTTACGTTATCGTTATCTTGTTATAAAAAACTCACGAGGTACCTTTTAAGGTTGCCTTAGACAACTCGAAAGGGAAAGTAATCTTTTTTTTTTCTCTGGAGCTGATTATGCTGACCCCCCCTCCCCACTTTCACACTCGCAATCTTTTTGCACACAACGTGCTTCTGCATCCCCTGCGCTAATGTAGGCATTGCATCATTTATGCACATCACGTTGTGTTGCCGTGCCTCCGCGGTTGGTCCACTTTTGAGAAAGTGGCCAGTTCATGCGATGGTGTGACGTCATGACGACGTAACATAGTCTGGCAAGCTGCAACGCCGCGATGGCTATATACGGGGACATCGTGAAATAATTATCATTTTTTGCGTAATCTGTGTTGATGCCAATGCCACCGACGCCCGACTGCCACTTTCCCCTTTTGATAAGATGTCGAGGGATTTCGTCCTCACAACATCCCCATTAAGCGGCCGCGCTACTGTTGGAATTATTTCGGACCTTTCCTTGCAAGAATGGTACTAATAATGCTTCAGAAAAACACGTAACTAGAAAGTCATCACTTTTTGTGTTATAATATACCTAGTCGGGCCTTACGGACCAAATCAACGTGTTTGAGAGGGGTGCTAAAGTGTGAGACCCCGGAAGCATTCTTCTCGGTAGAGGTGGATCAAAAGACAGAAGGAAGAAAGTTTGGCCACTGCTTAGACCAGCTATAGGTGCATATGAATAGCATGAGGAAGAAAATTGACAGAAGGAGGCACTACTAACAAATGAAGAAAAAATGAAATATTGGTCATGCTTGCAATAAACCACGTAGGCCTTGAAACAGCGAAACTGGATCTTCCTGAAGACCTATAAAGGTTCCATTCATTCATTCATTCATTCATTCGTTCGTTCGTCCATTCTAGATTGTTTCTAGGGTGCTATGTGAGAAGGGCTGAGCTTCTGAGGCCCACGAGTTTGCTCCCAGCTTGCATTACGGTGGTCATAAGATAAATATAGTGCAGATTGCGTGATAGCAGCGCTGCGAAAAATGGCTTCAAGAACGCGCGTGTCGTCAGAAATGCATGTGGGGCATTTACGGTGGTTATCAGAGAGACACTGCGTGTAGACAACTTAGCGCTGCCACTCGGCGAACATTTCAATAGTGAAGGGACGTCAGCGCGCTTGTCACGCTAGTTTTTTTTTTATGAACTCAACAACGTGCCTCCCACAGGCGTGTTCGTGGGCGTTTGCCATCTTTCGGGCAGGTTGTTTTGTTCCACCTGCAGCACGAAACTTTGCACTCTCGAAGGCAGCAAGGACACGCACGCGGCAATCTCATACTGCTCGTTTCGCTTCCTTCAAATATTTCAGATAACTATAAGGACAGGTTGTCACCCGGGGCGCTTGCATGATGGCGTCAATACGGCCATGAGTGAGTACGTCATAAGCGCGGTGTAACTGAATGCGAGACATCTTAGTCACGTGATGATATAGCTTTTACTTCGTCGCGCATGTGTAGTCTGTGCAATAAAGCTGATAGATGAATCGTGCCACTCGCTGGTGTTGCGGCGTGGACACTGCTCCGCGGCAAGAGCAAACGTGGTGGGCCGATCAAATCTTCAGCAGGCGTTTGTCAATCAAAGTGATTGACGCATGAACTCGGGTGTAATCTCGTTGATTCTGAAAAAAGCCCCCGTCCTACTCATAACTGTGATTGTGCTGGTTCGACTCTCAAGCGTTTCATGCGGTTGACGCTAAGCAGCAGCTTCTTTGCATATAAAATAATCTGGTCAGCTTGCACTATAAGACTGGCGCTTTATAGTAACTAGTGATCACGTAGCTTCTTACAGCTTTTTAAAGTCGGTCGCCTACTCAGGCTTCTCGGTCTGCTTTGAAGTGTAGATCACATCAACTGTGTACTAATTTTGTTTACACTAGTTAACTAGGGCTTAATGAACATAACATTAAACACCTTTGTTGGACTGCTGAGGTTTCAAATAAAACGGGAATTATCTCTGGTGCAGTTAGCAAGGTGGTGATTAGTATGAAGCGATGATAAATATAGTTACCTAATTACCGTTTATTTAGAATTGTTTTTCTTAACTTACTCATGTCATTGAGAAACGCGTTCGTCTTCATTGTCATGACAGTAAATTGCATTAAATATCATGGCATACAGGCGCGTTATTCAGAATATTTTAGTCGGCGCAGTGCTAGCTTTACATGGAGGTATGTTTCAAGTAAGATGTGGCGTAATTACCTTGGTCTTAATGTGAGAACTCTTACTTAGCTAGTTCATAGTATGTTTTGACCTAGCTAGCCAAGTCTACCACCCATGAAAATAGCTATTTACCTGCCGCACGTGCTCAGAGAACTAGAAGACAATGAAGACAATAGAGTGGGCACGCACCGGCCGAGGCCCGCGCTAGAATCTACATGCCAACCATCATGATAGTTATGCACGTGGCATCAGGTTTATCTGTGATAACGATAGTGTAAGGTGCTCGGCCCGAACAAATCTCAGGAGAAGCGGTGCTGATTATTCTGAGTGATAGTTAGTGTAGGCATTAAAAGTTTCAAAATGATTTTCATATATGGGGTTTAACGTCCGAAAACCACAGGGACGCCGTAATGGAAGGCCCCAGAAATTTTGACCCCCTGGGTTTCTTTAACGTGCGCCCAAAGCTGAGCACACGCGCCTACATCATTTTCACCTTCATCGAATATGCAGGCGCCAGAGCTGAGATTCGATCCTGCGAACTGTGGGTCAGTAGCCGAGTACCTTAAATACTAGAGGACCACGGCGGGACAGTTTCAAAATGAAGATAAACAGCCCGCGCCTTAAAGATGTAGTATCGGGAAAAGTTCGGGACACTTTTGTTGATAAGTAGCTCAATGTTCTGAACTTCTGTTCAAGAAACTTGCGAATTAAGGTCCTGAAGAATTTCCAACTGTATCTTTGAACTGCGTAACCCTAGCTTATTCTGCGTGATAGAAACCTGGTTACTAGATGCCTTATCATACATTCAATGTTTGCCTAAAAATTACACTGTGCTAACAAAGAACAGAAACGCTTGTCGAGTGAATGGCGGAGCACTTTTTATAAAGAAATGCTTTAATTTTTTTATTTTGTCTCACTTTTCATGTACTGTGGTACTATGGCGTACGATCATATTTCGAACATCAACTGTGACATTGGGTGCAATTAACTGCCTCTGCGATGTGAATATTGACTTTTTTGACCTCGCAAAAAATACACCACAAAACACAGGTTAAATCAAGGCAAACTTGTATTAGCAGGTGATTTCAATCTTCCACATACTGCCTGCTAATAGCTAAAGTCAATTTTGCATGGCAGAAAGCTTTGCAAATAGTTTATCCAGATGTTTCTTTTATTTTGGTTTAACTGAGCTTATTGATTGTCCAAGTCAGAAGAATTCTATCCTATAAGCTTTGTTTTTGTAAACGGTGGGCTTGCCCGTACTGACAGTGGTCTTACGTCATTCAAAGCTTGTCTGCTCAAGAAACGGTGACTGCTCGTGCAAAGTTTGCGTGTCAAGCAAAAAACAAGTGTACACATACAAGCCAAACTTCACCAAACTGGACGACACGTCTATTACGAATATGCTTTCTTCTACATACGATGATTTTTTGCTTTGTACTGCTCAGTTTACCTTCAGCTTCCTGGTTAAAATTTTTATAGTACGCATTTTCCACAGCCTTATCACTTGTGAAGTTGCTAGGAACTAAAGCGCTATAAACTTCATTCTTAGCACAATCGCAAATTCATCCGCCTTTTGCACTACATTAAGCGTGTTCGCAAACGCTGTCAAAAAGACCATTCCTCAGTGAGTCTGCTAAGCTTACAGAAGCGTGCAGACCACCTTAAAAGGCGAAATGTATGGAATGACACACTGTTACTACAACGTTGTTCCACCATCATCATCATCATCATCATCATCATCATCATCATCATCACCACCACCACCACCTTTATTACGCCTAATGCAGGGCAAAGGCCTCTCCCCTGATCTGTCAATCAACCCGGTCTTACGCTTTCCGTGGCCGCGTTATACATGCAAACTTTTTAGTCTCAATGATCCACCTAACTTTCGGTGTTCACTTCGTGCATTTGGCTTCTCTGGGAATCCAGTCAGTTACCCTTGATGACCAGCGGTTATCCTGTCTACGGGCTATAGGTGCCCAGACCATGTCCATTTCTTACTCTTCATTTCAACTAAGATATACTTCATCCTGATCTGTTCCCTTACCCACTCTGCTCTTTTCTTGTTTCTTAAGGTTACACGTATAATTTTCCTTTCCATTACTCACCACGTCGTCAAGCTGAAACCTCTTTCTAAGCCTCTAGTTTTCTGCTCCATAGGTAAGTACTGGCAAGATGCAGCTGGCACATACTTTCTGCTTGACGGTTAGTGGCAGATTACCTCATGGTAATAAGGGCTGCAGCGTGAGCACGGAGGTGCTAGAAGAAACGTGAAACAAAAGACGATGCAAGGAAAGCAAAGAGGCTTTCCTTGCATCACCTTTCGTTTCACGTTTCTTCTAGCACCTTCCTGCTCGCGCTGCAGCCCTTATTACTATGAATTCCAACCAACTAGCCCAAATAGCAGTTCTTCTTCAATGGCACATTACCGTTCATGATTTGAGAATTTTTGCCAATTGCGATCCACTCCATCCTTATTTTTTAGTTATTTTACTCTCAAGAATCGGCTGCGTGGTTACTACCAGTTCCTAGTAGACATATCCCTTGACAACTTTCAGCGTCTTTCCACCTATCGCAAAGTGCCGTTTTCTGTCGAGACTCTCGCACGTTACTTTAACTTTGCGCATAATAATCCTCAGACCTACTTTTTTGCTTTTCCTACTCACTTCAGCAATCCTGAGCTGTAATTCGTCCCCTGAGCTACTCCTCAAGGCATTCTCATCAGCAAATTGCAGCTTATTATGATACTTTTCATTAAATCTTCTCCCTAAGTTTTCAAAGTATAGAGTCTTGAAAACCTCGTGTAAACACGTGTTGAATAGCGCGGCGCTTTTGACCCTTCGCTCCTGTCGACGCACCCCTCAACGAAAAGTTTACTCGACAAACTCAGATCGTGCTTTTAGGTATTTGTACAGAGCTTGGGGAACGCAACTGGTCCTGGCGAGCGTCTATGCTTTAGACTAAATAACTTAAATTTGCCTGCTTGCTTAGGCAGTGTGTGAATTTATTCAGGGCTAGTAGTAGCGTAGCGTAGGACGTTTATTCAAACATTATTACAAAGATATATGTTATGTCTACATAGCGTAATACAGCCTCGTTAACCAGGTGCATGGCAATAAATTAACAGTGCGTAAAAGAACCGTTGCAATGTTTAAGCGTCTGCAAACTTACGTAGTAGAAACGTCACAATGTGTAGTAAGTGCCCAAGAAAGTAACAGCTCTTGTTACTAACTCTATGCTTGCGGTCAGAAGCTTGCTATTAATTTTACGGCCAAAGCTCCTTAAGGTGTGGGTCGTGTCTCCTGTATGTAGTAGCTGCTTCTCGTTTTAGTCCTTGTAATGTCCGCTGGATGGCGGTACATTTATATGATGAATATATGATGCAAAGATGCGAGATGGCGGGCATACAAACCGGCGGACATACTGACAGACGGACGGACAGACACACAGATGACGGACGTATGTATGGACATACATACATGCAGACAGATAGACGGACGGGTGGACCGACAGAGAGACAGGTGGATGGACGGGTGGACAGATAGACAGGCACACAGACAGCCAGACGGACGTAATATAGATGGAGGGACGAATGGACAGATGGCTGGACGGATGGACAAACAGACAGAGACAGACGCATGAACGCGGGCAGCGGATATTTAATTGTTTACCGATAAAACCCTATGAAGCTTCGCCCCATTCGTCATCATTCACTCCGCAGATATGCTGTGATTTTTTAAGAGTGCACTCTTAAAGATACAGTGATTCGGCCGCGAACTGACATGAGTTAGTTCGAATGCAGTTTAACAAACGCCTAAAATTGCAAGAGGGCAGGCAACATCCGTCAACCTGCGTCCCACGTGAATTAAAACGCCAGCTCAACTTTCACGCAACGGGCTGCATGAACACCTTCACGTAACTTCGAACTTTGCGAGCTTTACGTAAGACAAAGCAACATGCTGCAACACGCAACAACTTGAGTATCACGATAGTTTAAAGATGCGTGCCGACGCGGATGAATACACCGTAACACGTAAGGTAAACCGCAAAGAAAACACGTCTGATAGTAGTCATAACTTATAATGAATTCGTAGCTGTTGAAATGAAAACGTACCGCAAAGAAAACTCTCTTGGAGATGTGGTGTTTATTGTTCCAGAACCCCAGATGATTATTAGAGATTCCGTGGTGGAGGGCTCCGAAAATTTGACCATCTCGTTTTATTTAACACGCCCCCAAATCTTAGCACACGGGCCTAATGCACTTCCGCCTCCACCGAAAATGCAGTCCGGCAGCCATGATTCGATACCGTGACCTTCAGGTGAACAGCCGAGTATCTTAGCCACTTAATCTTAAACTGCATTCGAACATCCATGTCTGTCCACAGTTGAATCACTGTGCCTTAAGTGTGCACCCTAAAAAATAGCAGAAAGTGTGTAACCATCGTGATACTCGACTTGTTGCGTGTTGCCGTATGTTGCTTTGTCTTACGTAACGCTCGCGAAGTTTGAATTTACGTCGATGTGCTAATGCAACCAGTTGCGTGGAATTTGAGCTGGTGCTCTAATTCACCCACGACGTAGGTTGACTGATACGGCCCTCACTCTTGCCTTTTGAGGCGTTTATTATACTTGAACTGCATTCGAAGAAATTCATGTCTGTTCACGGCCGAATCACTGTACGGTATGTATGAACTCTAAAACGAAGTTAGTAGAAAGCTTGTAATCACAAGCATAGTGTTAGTAACAGGAGCTGTTATTAAATTTGTTAGGCAGGTACAATAACGTGACTTACTATTTTGTGACGTTTCAACTACGTAAGTTTGCAGACACCTAAAGGTTTCAATGGTTCTTTTGCGCATTCTAAATTTTTTGTCATGCACCTGTTTAACGAGGCGGTAATACGCTAAGTATGCATTATATATATATATATATATATATATATATATATATATATATATATATATATATATATATATATATATATATATATATTGAGATCTAACAGACAGTAATACCAAGGAATGTACAGGGGAAGCTATTAGAACCAATAGAATGTAAATAAGAAGAAAGAAAAGTGAATAAAAAAATAACCAGCCGTGAGCAGGAACCGAACCTACGACCTTCGAATAACGCGTTCGATGCTCTAACCACTGAGCTACCACAGCGGCCTTCCCTCCATCCACGTTTTGGGTTTATATGTGAATTTAAAAGTAGGAGTGACAGTCATATATATATATATATATATATATATATATATATATATATATATATATATATATATATATATATATGTAATAAGGGAAAGAAGTGTATACCTAAGGGCTCGTTTTTCCGTGTTTTAACACAATATTAATGAGATCTAACAGACAGTAATGCCAAGTAATGTACAGGGGAAGTTATTAGAACGAATGGAATGTAAATAAGAAGAAAGAAAAGTGGATGAAAAAATAACCAGCCGTGAGCAGGAATATATGTATATATATTATATATCCCATACCTTCACGAAGACTAACTGGCCCATTGAATTATTACTCCCACTATATATATATATATATATATATATATATATATATATATATATATATATATATATATATATATATATATGTAATAACATAATTTGAACCTCATAGGCTACGTCTCTTGTCAAGTGTGTTAAAAACAACAAAAAAGACTGGGTTCGCTGCAGAAACGGCTCTGCTATGCTGCTCATAGAGCAGGAGCCGCCGTTGCGTGGTGGTCCTTAGAGAGCGGCAGAGCCACCATGCGGTGACTGTGGGAAGGCATCAGCACGGCGGCCGCACATTATAGGCCGTTGTGCTCTCCCATAGTGGAGTACCTAATACTCGAAATCGTTGCCAAGTTTTTAAATGCGGAACCTTTCTTAGCGAACTTCGGCAACTTTGAGCGTATCTATCTATCTATCTATCTATCTATCTATCTATCTATCTATCTATCTATCTATCTATCTATCTATCTATCTATCTATCTATCTATCTATCTATCTATCTATCTATCTATCTATCTGTCTGTCTGTCTGTCTGTCTGTCTGTCTGTCTGTCTGTCTGTCTGTCTGTCTGTCTGTCTGTCTGTCTGTCTGTCTGTCTGTCTGTCTGTCTGTCTGTCTGTCTGTCTATCTATCTATCTATCTATCTATCTATCTATCTATCTATCTATCTATCTATCTATCTATCTATCTATCTATCTATCTATCTATCTATCTATCTATCTATCTATCTATCTATCTATCTATCTGGCCAGCTTGATAGCTAGCTAGCTAGATTGCCGCTTACGTTTGAATGCTCTTGTGGTCACCCCTTTGGCATGAACCAAAACTAGCATGGGCGGGTAAGATGGTTTGACGAGTATGACGCGCGTCACAATCTCGTCGCGTACGTCGTCAAACACTTCACGCCAGACAGTGGCACATACCAATGAGCGGGTATGTGTCGCTGGTATACGGGTATGCACCACAGGTGATTGACACTTAGCATCTACACTGGAACGACGAAAGCACACAAGGGCAATTGAACGCGCGAGCATCAAGAAATACCAGACATCGGTAGCGTCGACCCGACGTATGCAGAGAATAATTTCAGGGTGCCAGCTGGAATTGAACCAAAGCATTCAGCGTGGTAATGAAGTATTTCACCACAGAGATACGCCCGGTCTCGAAACCACTTTTCACATTGAAATAGACGCTAATCTTCGCAAAACGCCAAAAGTGATTGTGGTGCTGCCAGCCCAATTTTATAAACATCACATATGTATTTCTTCGATACAGCCGTCAGGCCGGGTTAACGTTAATTGTGGTTAGTTTCATAGCGCTGAGGTTGAGTTATGTAGCAGTTTTCAGGGCCAGTATCCTCGTGATCATCGGCGCTTTATATCAGCGTCTGGTGTTGCTAATACGCATGCTCCAATCGGCATCGTTGCGCAAGTGCAAACAACTTGTTATATGAATATCTGCAACTCTTCAACATATGTCTGCGCGTGAAACATTTCTACATATACTTAGCAGCTATAGTCGGCCAGTAGGTTACATATTATATGCACTCAGAAATCGTCGTGTAGCGTTGAGGCCCACGGGAAGGCTTATGCTCTCTCGTAGTAGAGTACCTCGTGCTCTAAACCATTAAAAACTTTTTTTCTAAACACGACGGTAAGTGAGTGAAGGATGCGAAGTTGCAACGTATAGGCATTGGACAGAAGTGGTGCAATGCTTTAGTAATTTTTGTCAATAGGACCTCATAGAGTGTGAGGTTTACGGGACGGCTTTATTCTCTCCGGTTATCGAGTACTAAGTACTCGAAATAGTTAACAGCCTTTTCTAAACACACAAACTTTCAATCTTAAGGAATATAGGCCTCTGTCATATCTTATCGATGGTGTCTCATCTTTTGAGTCTTCGTGCATTTCTGAGATCTTCAATAATTTCTTTATATCGGTGTTCGTTGACGACGACGGCTGCAATGTACCGTTTGATGATTTTGCCTTACCAGCGCTTTCTGATGTTGCTATTACGAAGGTGTTAGTAATAGTTTGGTCAACACTAACATAACCAAAACAAAAGTTCATGAGGACATTCCTAATATATTTATTGAACCATACATTTAGTACAATTACCTAGCGATCATATTTAAGAAACCATATCATATCAATCATACCAATCAATCAGGTAAGCTACAACCCTATAAGACAGCTCCGTACTATATTTTGAAATTTCGAGCACCACTGAGCAGATTCTATTTATTGACGTTTTTTCTTTAAGTTTCGTGCTTTGAGGGATTGATGGGAACTATCAAATAATAGAAAGAAAAACCTCGATGACACTGTTCGAACGAAAAGTCTTCGATGACAAGCCAGAGAGGCTAAGCTCTCTGTTTTTTTTTTCTGACGGATATGAGGCAACCAACAACACGCTTGTAGACGAGTTCAAATACCTGGGGTACTTTCACAAGTAGCTTGAAGTGTCAGAAACCCAGAGACTCGATCCACTCAAAGGACCTTCGCAAACCACTCTACTTAAGCTGTACGTTGAAGGATGCTACCGAGAATTGAAGGCTAAGTGCACACTCGGATCAGGTCGATCTTGGAGTACGCGTGTAGTTGTGTGGTCCCTCCCAGAGGAGTCTCTTGTGACGATGCCAAGTTGGAATCTTCGCAAAAGAAACCGATGACGTTAATATGTAGCAGATACGATCGCCGAAGTTCTCTTTCACCGCATGCGCGTTACTTATCGCTTGAGACACTTCCGCATAGACGAACGCCCACACCTTATCACTCTTCATAGGATTGTAGACGGATCGTAGGCTATTGCAGCACCACTTTCATTTGTGAAGAACCCCACTCGTGCTACTTGAGGGTTTCATCCCTGTTATCTTGTAACATTCACACGTCCGCGTTTGCACAGCTTCGGGTTCTCATTTTGCCCATCCACACTCTTGATGGTGCCACTTCGCCAATTACTTTCCGCAGAATTTGCGGCAAATATCTACCGTCATTTATCTCCCGAGTTCTAAATGTGATGACTGCTTTCTTGTATATTGGTGTGTCTTTCTTTCTATTCTCCAGCACTTTTTTTTTGTTAATTCGATATATATTTGTGAAACGTGCATCTTTATCACATGATTTTGTAGTCGCTTGTACATTCACGCATTTTAGCATTGCTCTACATGCTAACTTGTTCAGTGTTTTTTTTATTTCAAAAAAGTTTTTGTAATCATTTTTGCAATGTCTCGCAATGAACGGCAATGCATGCGAATAACAATAGGGATAATCCCCTCAAAGCCTTATGCGCAGAGTTCAGTCTCAGCCAGTGTCTTTCTTTTGACAAAGAGCAAAGGAAGAGTCTGTTTAAAGCAGTTGAAAGTTCTGTTTGCTCCTTGCAACTGGGACATTCACAGACGCAACGGAAAATCACTTTTCCGTAACTGCAACTGTAACACGCAAGTTTGTTGGCCATTTCTAATATGAATGAGATAGTTCTTGTGAACGTCACGCCAAGAGACAGGAAGCATACCAGTGTTTCTCGAGCAGCAGATATTCGTATCTGAAGACAGGGTTGTACATGTGATTTGGAGCTCCTGAAAGCGGCGTCGCCGAGTTACGCTGAGTTTCATTGTGCAATGTGAGCTCACCTGATAGTATTCGAAGATTGGTCACAGCGTCAGTTTTAGGTTACTAAATAGCTGTGGAATGGATACACCCGTGGGCGAACCAGGTAGCCTCATCCGCATGGTCCTTTGGACAGATGCCTCAATGGTACGGTATCCACTGTTATGCTATGTCGAAATTTTCCTCAACTGAGTAATGATACAAAAGCGTTACGTCGGTGCCTAGTCCTTCATTAGATCCGCAATGATGCGTCGACATTTGACCCGGGAGAGCTGCCCTGTAGACGAGAAAAAGATGGACCACGCAGCCACCTGACAGTTCTTTGATTACCCGCCGTATTGCAGCATAGAGAATGAAAAGTTCTTCAGCTGTTATAAGCGTCAAAATGGGTGCCTCATACTTACTGAGATATATAGCACGGTAACTAGCACTGAATCTGCAGAGCTTGCAGTCTTCTTAGCTAAACTATTCGCTGACGACAGCAATGTGTTCTGATTGTTTCTGGGTGAAGAATTAGTAGTCTGGACGGTTGAGGTGAAAAGTATGACAATTCTGTTCTCCTTTTTATGACGGACTTGCTTAGGAATACTTAGGAGTACATATATTGCATCGTGCATCCACTGATAAGGCGGCTGCCTTGGTTGGGGTTCGAGCCTGCGTCATTGAGCTTGACAGTCTTCGCCGGCTGCCATAACTGTATTCAACTTTTCAGCGCCTGTAAATGACCAGTGACTGTAAACGGCCAGTGAAGTCAGACAAGTGGAAAGAAGGACAAAGCGTTAAATCCCATACTGTTAAACATGTCACATGAGTACTATGCTTTTATAAGTTTATCTATGAAACTGTACTTTGCTTAGCCGATTGATTGATTTGTAGGGTTTAACGTCCCAAAACCACCATATGATTATGAGAGACGCCGTAGTGGAGGGCTCCGGAAATTTTGACCACCTGGGGTTCTTTAACGTGCACCCAAATCGGAGCGCACGGGCCTACGACATTTCGTTTCGTTTGCTTAGCCGAATCAGTCGAAAAATGCTCACTATAAGCGTGTCAGTGAACACCGGAGGTCTGTAAAAATAGAACAAAAATCGCCGTAGCTACAAATATGAGTTGGCCAAACTGACAAATATCTGTTTTTTAACACCAAAGATTAAAATAACGCCTAAACCAAATCATGTTGTTGGTGATGAGAAAGTACGGTGGCTGGAGGGCTACCCGAAACTGCACTCTAAGAAGTAAAGGTGGAAGAGGCAGCATCGAGGTTGTTCCTTCGGAGGAGTAACTAACCTGCCACACCCATTGCACCATTTTGGGAGTAACTGCAAAGTAGTAACCACGCTATCACGGTTACTCCTCACTAAAGCAACAGCTATTTTGCGCAAGAGGAAAATCGGGTTTTAGTTAACTTGACTGGCCTTTCGAAGCGCACGCAGGCATTTTATTAGATGTACAAACGATGTGCAAGCATCACAATAAGAGCTAAATTTCAGAAAACTTGCATCAAAACAGTGACCACTCAGTCAGCATGCGCATACATTAACTACTACACCACCACACGCTACGGCACTGTCTGCAAGGAAACAGGCTTGAGTGGGCATCGACGGCTCGTTTGCACACGGCGCGAACATTCCTGTACTTACACATGGAGGAAAGCCCCTCTCCTTGCCATGCCGTGTGCAAGCGTTTTCACACATTTCGTCTTTTGGAGGAGCGAAGAGCTCTTTTCAGGGTAACTGATCAGTTCCCGCGGAAAACGTTTTAGAGTGTAATGGGATTTCACTTCCTTTTCGGCGTACCACTACACACGCGCGACAGCACTGTGATTCGAGAGAACTATCAGTAGTGAGGATAGCTAGCTCCATTGTTTCAGTGACGTACGTGTTTCGGCACGTGCGTCTGATCTCCACTATCGTTGCTTCCGGCCTAATTCCAGCGAAATAGAAATGACGTAGCCTTTACGCCTTTTGATACAGTGCATACGTGACGCGCAAATACTTGCGGTGACTCAGAACGTAAATTTTACTACGCGTGCCGCGATCATCCACGCAAAAATATATAAGTAAACAAACTTGGAGATGTTAAACAAAGCGTAATAATGCTCAGTTTATAACCTCGTGACGCAATTTCATAAGCTCTGGCAGCTGATCTAGTCTGTAGCAAATTCCCTAATTATGTTCTCTAACCTCACAACCTTCAAAAATAACAAAAAAGATACAGTGAACTTTCCAACGTCATCTAGCAATTGTTTTGCGCATGGAGACAACTGGAATAGCAATATTCAATGCGCATGGTACATGGCTGTTAGATATTAAAGCAATGTTTATTCAGCGGAAAATAAGAACTCATAGGAAGCCAATCATCTCAATTGAAAGCTGCCCTTTTTTGATGACTGAAATATATACCTGTTGCTTGAATTATGCAGGTATCTCTGAAGTATGTCTCCAGGCTTGTCTGCGGACGTCGTGTGGAGTTTACAAATTTTAACAATACTATGAAGTCTTGCGTGCCAAAACCACGATATCATTATGGGTAAGCCGTAATAAAAAGCTCGCAAGTTTCGGCCACCTTGGGTTTCTAGGTCACCCCTGAAGGTTTAGCACACGAGGTCTGGTATTCGGTGTTTCGCATCCTTTGAAATGTGAACCGCCCCGGACGGGATCTAGTCGGAGTCCATCAGGTCATCAGCCGAGCACTGCTACCATCCTACCACTGCGCGGCAGCCTTCGACTTCAGGCTAACAGGGAACTCTCCTGCAGACTTTTGGATGTCCTCTAACGCACAGTGCAGCCAAGAATTGTATTCTTGGAGGTTGTCACCTCGCCAGCCCTGCGTACCGAAAAAAAAAACTTTGAAAGCCAGGAGCCTCTCTACAAATTGTATTCATGGGGTGTTAGCACGTATACCGGAATACCTATTGAGGGCGAGGACATACCATGCCGTCACCAAGCATCACGTTTTTGACGTGCTAAGTTGGATTGCTCCACCAACCATCCATCGCGGAGCGCACTGCGCAGCTAAGTCGTCTTTATTAAGGCAAATTAATAGATGGCTTATGAAAAAAAAGCGGAAATTGAAGGGCTCGTTTTTCTTTGTTTGACAGAATATTAGTTAAACTAACAGAACACGAGGCCAAGGAACTTGTAGGAGATGTTGTTAGTAAATATGAAGCTAGTGAATGTGTTGTTTGTAAATGTGAAGAAACGACAAGGAACAAAAAGAGACTGCTGCTGGCAGAGGCAAAACCTCCGCTCTTCGAATAACGTGTCCGATGCTCTACTGATTTACAGGCATGGTAATCTATCTGTACACTTTATAAAATATATATATATGAATTGAAACCTGCGAGTGTCCGTCAGCGCCGCTGCCAAGACGGCGAGTATGAAGCCCTCTTTCTCCTGCCTGTTGGGCTTCGCGTAGCAAATGATCCTATTATGAGCTGGCAGCCGGCTAATCATTCCGTGAATACTACGTGATGCCATCATCTTGGCGTATCATCTGCCTCACGAAGCATGAAAACTGACTTTTGCCTTTGACGTTCCGCGTTGGTGGTGTGAACACGTGTGCTAAAAAATCATGCGATGGCATGACCTTGAGGTTAGAGATCACCAAAATTTGTGAAGTCATAGAGACGTGCCTATAATGTCCCTATGACGTCCAATGACGTGACGTCATACGACATCACATGTAAAGGTAGCCTGAACACGGAGGCTAGCCAAAACCAAAGGTCTCCCAGATTGAACCACGCTGTTCTGAACACAGTTCGCGAAAGCATCGTGCCAGTGCCGCGCCAGTTCCTCTAGTGTTAGTGATAGCATGACACTAGCGCGTTCGGTGCAGCCGTAAAATTGAGAGCAAAAGTGCGGCCACGACATGGGCGTTTCGCTACTTGCACAAGACGAGAACTCGCGGAGAAGCTAGTGTTGAAGAGCCAATGAAATTATGCAGCACCGACGTCAAGTCGAGGGCACATGTGCAGTTGGCGCAAGATGCACTCGCCAAACCGAGCACCAAAGTTTCGCATTCTTCCACTAGCCCAGATAGCGCAGCCCAACCGAAGAAACCTCAAGGCGAGCAGCAGAACAATGGTGCATAAAGGCAGCGCTTCAAAGAAAGCAGACAGGTCGATACGCTCTGTCTGTGGCGTTCTTGGCTGCGTTATCAGTAAAGCTGCTTTTACAAGCCATTGTGTTCCAACTAGCCCCTACACAAACTTTTCTGGAATACCGAAAGCTTCTAATGCCTCCAATTTTGCAAGCTGTACAAAACCACGCTGTTCAGAAAGCTTTTGGATGGTGGTGGTAGAAAGGGGGGGGGGGGTCAATACGACATGGCGTTTGTCTTCGGGTTGCTTTAGGTGAATCTAAACATCTGCCAATGTTTCCTTTTATGTTTGAACCTCACTTCAAAAATATTGATTTACAGTAGGAACAGACCAGCCAAAGAACTGTTCTAAAAAGTTAACTGCCTTATATAGCCTTAAACACGATTAACTTTATTACGCGACGACAACCGAACACAAAGAATGCCGCTGTCGTCTTCTATGGTTGCCAGTGCGGAAACCAGTGAGGCGGAGTCTGCTCGGTTCGCGAAAGTGTCACTTAGTTAAGCTCTGCAGTGTCCTTGTATAAACAAACACAATGGTGTTGATAGAATGACCTGCAGCGTGTCACCTTATGCGCTACAGGTTTGCGAAGGTTGTTACATTTTCCTACTACTTTGCCTTCTCTGGATGCACAGAATTTGCTGCACTTCCTATGATATTTGTCGGAGGTTTCAGCGTCCAAAAAACGCGACATGAATGGGAGAGATGCTGTAGCGGAGGTCCTGGTAATTCGGCTGACATGAGGTTTATGTGCTTCTAAATATGAGCACACGAATTTCTAGCAGATTGTGTACATCGAAATAGTGGCCGTGAAAGTGGTCCCGAGAATAACACGGTGTTACCTGACATATCACCTAAAGTAAAAAGTACCACCGCCACTGGCCGTATTTTCGATCAAGATGGAAATACCTGAGGCCTTTGTACCTAAGTAAGGTGCCCGTTAAAGCATCCCAGGTGGTAGAAATTTTCGAAGACCTCCTCTGCGGCTTCTCGCATAATTATCTGGTCATCTTAGAAAGTTAAACTCCCTGAATTACTATGGTCATTGAAGTACAAGGTCATTGTTCTAGAAGGCGTTGCTCGCAGTACACACTAATCGGCGCATATAGCGCACATGATTACGCATGTCTTATATGCCGGTTCACTTCGTTCATCAAAGTTCACTTTGTTCATAGAAGTACTCAAAGAAAAAAAGGACAATAACCAGAAATAACGTCAGTTTAATGCTCTATGAGATATATATTTTTAGTGACCTACAGTTAATAATAGTAATCTTTTGGGTTTTACATGCGAGTTTAAGATGCGATTTAGAGGCCCACCGGAGAAAACTCAGAAAATTACTACGACCACATGGTGTGGATTCAGGTGCACTGACCTCGCACTTTTCACAATCTTCTACTGTTTTAACTTAGATTGAAATGTGACCATTGCGGCCGGTATGAAACCTACACCTTCAGGGTCACCAGCCGCCGATTCTTCGACCTTCCGCGCACATTCAACAACAAATACAAGTATAGTGTGCAAGCATTATTTAGTGAGTCTTTCTTACACCTGCACACTGAAAAGTGCTTCACAGTACACTGGCGGCGAAGTAAAGACTACAGCGGCAGTGGAACAACTGACGACATGGCCACGCGAAGGCAGAGTGTGGAGCCGCACGGAGCACCGTCCTATTCTCAAAACACGCTGTGCTACGTGAAACCTCCGCAGCTCACCAAGGCTTGCGTCATTTCAAGTTCCGTAGAAAGTAGTCCCAAAAGAACATAACTTATGGCCAATCGAGCGCTTTGGCAAAGTGAAGAGGCCACCGTGAACGGACCTCTAATTCCAAAATAATTTATTTTAACGTATACGATTCGCTGCTGATGCCTTCCGACACAAGTTCACTGCACAGACAAGTATCAGATGTGAAGCGATTCTCAAATAGTGTGTGACAGACCGAAAATTTGCCCTAAAGTGCAGACACCATTGATGTTTTGCGCCTTGGCTGCGCTGCTAGTTTATTGTCAAGGTGACTACATTTGCTGCAGTTGGTTGTTCGGTGTCAACGAATCCTTGGAATTCATGCTACATATATGCTAGAACTGGATTTATACGAACGTTGAGCAGACCAATGTGGTGGAAAATTAACATTATTTGTGATCCGTATTACAATAGAAACAACCGAGAACAATGCTGCTAAATACTATGAGTAATTTATTTATCGAAAGTAAGAGCCTATCATTGATTATATTTATAGTTTCTAAATTTTTTTCACTTCTAGCAGACGCTCACCACGGAGTATCAACAAGACGAGCATCCGCTAACACGAAGCCGATGAGCAGCGCCAGAACTTGGCAAACGAACGCGAGTTCCCCCAGAAATGTGTCGGCTCATAGCTTTCCTGCTACGCGATACTCGAACAGATGCGACTTTCACTTCTCCTTTCCCTTTCGTTTTACGCTCTCGACATTTGTTTGTAGTTTTCTCCTCTCCCCTTCAAAAGTCCGCTCTCAATTACTCGAACCAGCTGTGGATCCGTGGCATCGGCCACCCACCGCATAATTCTTTTTTTTTTCATTCTTCCTACGAAACGTGCATCGTTCTGACATGCGGTGAACGTGCGCACGCAGATATATAATTGGCGTGCGGCACTGTACGGAAGAAATGAGAGAAGCCACGTAAAAGAAGTCTCTCACTACCGGACTCTCACAGCCCCAGACCGCAATTAAAGAGGAGGATTCTTCTTTAAGCCGATTATGACAGCAGTCAGGTGACCGGTAATGCTCCCTTCCCGATCTTCCCTCTCCGCACGCGCTTTCGCACCCTTCCCCCCACCGGCCGCCACCTTTTGGCCGATCTCCTTTCGCAAGCATCGGAAAAACTAGTAAAGCTCGGTATCACCGATCGTGGCGTACAAGGAGCCACTCCAGCTGAACAGAGCGGCCACTTATGAAGAGGTGACCGCTAAGCTCGCGTCGCAAAGCGTATCGCCCCACAACGACATAGCGCCCACTTGAACATCGGCCGAAAGCGCTGCCGACTGTACCGTTCTTCTGGTGATGCTTCCTCATCCAAAGGATTACCGAGACTTGGCGTAAGCACTTGGTGACCCAGGTGTCTTGCGAGAGTTTGGTTCGGCGGAAGTCCTCTTATCGTGGCTTTAGTTCGGCCCTCTCGGATTTAGCTTACGGTTCCCATCGAAGGTTTTCGGAACGACACAGACCCCACTAGTCAACGGTGATGGCTCCAGCGGCCGAGTACATCGTGTTCGGAGGCCTGATGGCCCTCAATTTCGGTCTCGGGCTGTACTTCTCTCTAAGGCGTAAGGCCCGGTCGGCGGACACTACGACCGAAGTATTTTTGGGCAGCCGGGCCCTCCGTTCGTTCCCGCTGGCTGCGTCGGTCGTGGCCAGCCTCATCTCGTCCACGGGACTCGTCGGTTTCACGGGACACTTTTACGCGTATGGCTTCCACCTGATCTGGAGTGGTCTGACCACGATAGCGGTGACACCGCTGGTGGCCGGCCTGTTCCTTCCAGTCTTCTACGCCCTGCGCATCACGTCCGTGTTTGAGGTAAGATCTGGTGCCTATTTGTCTTTTTACGTTCTTATTTTCTTCATCTCGCCCCTCTCAATCACTCATCCTGTCTTAGCTGTTCATTGCAGCCTTTATCTAATTTGTCAGGGTTAGTGTTTGAAAATCACTATAGAAGAATGAGGCGTGCCAGCGATATCCTGATTATTTTGAACCTCAAGGGACTCTACAGTATACACAGAGCTCTGAGCGGACTAGCTCTCATGTTTTTATTTTGGATTTCGCAACCATATAAGTTTTGTTGCGGGGATCGGGAGTCGAACGCGCGTCTTACTGCTTGGCGGCGAATCTTAGCCGACATGCTACCATGGCGAACAGCAGCTTTGACCCTCCATAAAACGTTCCGTTTTCGCTTCTAATGACGTTTTTTTCAACAGCTGCAAGCTAGTGCCCGGAGAGCACGACACAGATACAGTAATAAAAGTAACTTGAAGCTTTTGGCCATGGTGAGGGATTTACAAGTATAAGTTTGTTCGCAAATTTTAGCGCAAATTTGCCGTCTAAACTTCCAATAGATCCCCCCTCTTTGTTTTTGAGGGGTGGCTAACCAAGTGTCTGATTGTATTCGCTCGTAATATCACATGTCGAGTAAAATCCGAGGAATTAGATTTCTCTTCACAAGATGGAGAAATGAAAGTGTTGTGGGACTGTTGATCGTATGCTATTGAAGTTTTACGTAATGAGCAATTTAACGCGTAAGGAAAAACAGGGCAAAGTTTTCTTTCGCCGCGTAATTCTTTTTTTGCGCGATCATCTCGACAGAAAGCCCCGCCTCCGCATCCTACAATATTTCGAAGTATACGACACTGACGCTGAGGCCGATTCCACATTGTGCTTTCGACGGTTTATACATGCCATATCGTTCACCCACGAATAGATGTTTATTTTTCTCTTTCTCTCCCTCTCTTTACAACGAACTTTTGTAAATGACGAGGCGTAACTAAAATTCGTCCGCCCTGTGCGCACAAGATTTCGTCGCACGTATGTGCTACATGAATTGGACAGATTCCTCTACTCATCTCGGGTCTACTGAAACTGAAGATGGTACATACGAGCGGCAAACAGCGATGAAGCTTTTGTGATTACTTGCAACGAATAATTCAAAAAAAATTAATTTACTGTGGGGATCAATCTTGTAGTAATTACCATGGCCGCCCATTCAATTTCACTGGTTAATGATGCGCACGGAATGCTCAAATGATGATTTCTTTTTTTTCTTATTTCAACTGTGAGGCATTTTTATATTTGTTACTGACGTGCAGTAAGCAGCTGTTGGCGCCCAAATAGGGCGCTGGCTGCTCCTTAGCCCTTAGAGGTGTCAAACAAGGAGCACGAAAGGCGCAAGACTTCAAGCGTAGGAAGTCCACTGCACATAGATAAAATGCTACTTTTATTAGCTACAGTACACTACCGGATGCTTAGTTATTACTCATAATCCGCCTTCAGCCTGCAAGTATTCCCGCTTATACATTTTCGGTCTAGAAACAAAAAAACTTGCTAACAACCAAACTCTTGTACAAGAACTATCCTGGTTTTCTTTTTTTTATTTGCCAGTGCATTTCACTCGTAAACAACTAAATGGTAAAGGAAATGAAGCAGCTGCTTCCGGGATGGATGTACGTTATGTTGGCAAAAAAACCATCCTTTTCCGCGAATCATATCAAACAAAAATAAAAGCCTGTTAGCGTGGTTTACGTGCTAGTTTGTAATCCACACTGACAGGAAACTGCTGGAACTGACAAACGAATGCCTCGCCGTGATTTTTTTCTTTTTTCTCACTTTATCTTCTCAGAGAAAAAAGAAAAAAAAAACTACCCACCTGTGCGGAAGGCGCAGCACAGTCACAGCGAAAGCTAGAAGAGTGGTCTTTCAGTGCTTTTTTTCGAAACAGCCAAAGGGTAACAGCTGCAACCACACTTGCCGAGTATCCACTATGGCATTGATAATAGTAATTTGGGTAGTAGGCCTAGTATGCGCTACGCTATCCTGCGTCATTCTTCTGAGACGTTTGGTATCCGCTTAACAATTGCCAGAAATTTTGTTCCCATTGTTCATGCTGTGGCTGACGACGATGAGGAATTATACCGGAGTTGGGTATGCGCCACAGTCAATAGGTGATCGAGAACAAACTTCTGTAACGGGTTGGAGCATTGGACGACTCACTCGTTAAGCTATTCACACTGTGGGACGCCCGGTTGTTCTTTTTTATTCTAAAATGCTCTATTACTCATAATACATACCGCGATTCATTTTCCGAAGTCAAGCCCACCTTAGGCAAGTTTGAGAACAACTTCCAAGCGCCAGAGTGGCTCCGTAGTAGAATACAGAACTGGCACGCAGTAGATCCGGGTTCGAGTCCCACTGTGTCCCTAATACTAGTTTGTTTTTTCTTATTTCGAGCGAAGTGGTTATGGACACCGTCGGCGGCGGCAGACAACTACGCGGCGCCACGCGTGACCCGAGTTATAATCTCATAACAGCTTTCGCTGTAAAATGTCAGAAATATTTACCATTTGATAGATTGTGCTCTGCTACATGATCGCTGACCTGGTTTTAAAATGCTTTACGCTTTATCATGAGGCTACATCAGATTTCTGTTAGCTGCTATGCTCGTGATGCTTCCACAAAGAGTTGCATTGGTTTTCCCTGCTCGCCCAACAATGAGATCAAAGCCATTGCCTACAACTTCATAGCAATATTTTTGTGTTACACGCACAGGACACAAAAGCAGCGTATGTGCCAGATCACCCCGTTAGATCATATTAGGTTCCCTGGGCGTAATAGGCTGGTCGGGTTGCCGTTTTGTGTACCTGGTAAGTAGACAGAATTGAAAATAAAGTTAATAATTGTATAGCCACGTCCGTTAACTTTATCGCCAAATTTGTAGTCAAACAGAATGGAAGAAATGTTATCAGTAGAGCTTTTACAATTCAATTATAAGAATTACCATTTTGAATCAAGAAAATCAGGAACAAAAGCACCTTTTGCCCATTTGTTTGGTATTCAAGCCACAAATATGTTTCAAATAGCAAGATAAATTACGAAAAGCTCAGTACACTATGCATGCAGTTTATGTACGAAAAACCTCTTACCACGCTTAGAGAAGCTTCAGAAAGCTTCAGGCTAGGAATCGATGTAAGCATTGAATGTTTGAGCAGTTTTTCTTGGAACCAGAGACAGAATTTGAACACTAGCGCTAACACTTGAGGTAATTGAATGTAGTAATCGTGAATGACATTCAAGCTTAAAATTGTCACGAATTTCTGTTTTTGCTAAGTTGACATAGGAACACACATTGTGCAACAAAAGGAGAAACTTGCCCGTAGTATCAGTATAAATATTGAGTTGCGTCCGCAGCGTACTAATTACACATTTGCCAACATACATGTGACTTTGCACTTTGTATTTGCGAGTCCGCCATGCTTGCGTTAAAGTGACTAGATGCGCGCCAGCCTGCAGGTTGCGGATGGACGCGAAAGTATATCGGAGTTTGATCGGGAAATAAAAGGAAAATTAGTTACCTAATATACCCAAAAGCATAGAGTTAAAAGTAGCCAGAAAATAGCCGTGGTGCCATCCTAAACTTTTTGTTGAAAGAAGAGGTCCGAAAATAGCCAATTTGGCGTAAACGGGCCACTAACGGCCCTGTATAACGCATTGTAAGATTAGACCAGAATTATGTGCCGGGTATTTTTCCTCTCAATGCATTATTGTACACACACACATACATAACTACCTACACACATTTAGTGTTGACCATTCTTGCATACGATGTTCTGATATCAATTGATCACGTAATGTATGGTCCTTTTCTATTATATATATATATATATATATGTGACGCTATGATGAATGGGTGACGTGGCGTGGCTCATACACCAAGTTGTTTCTTACGTTCTGCACTTCTTCCTTCTCGGCTTCTACCAATCATCGCTTCATACGTCACACACACACACACATATATATATATATATATATATATATATATATATATATATATATATATATTCGAAGGTCGTAGGTTCGTTTCCTGCTCACAGTTGGTAATTTTTTCATCCACTTTTCTTTCTTCTTATTTACATTCCATTGGTTCTAATAACTTCCCCTGTACATTCCTTGGCATTACTGTCTGTTATATCTCATTAATATTGTGTTAAAACACGGAAAAACGAGCCCTTAGGTATACACTTATTTCCCTTATATATATATATATATATATATATATATATATATATATATATATATATATATATATATATCATGAATGGGTGACGTGGCGTGGCTCATACACCATGTTGTTTCTTCCGTTCTGCACTTCTTCCTTCTCGGCTTCTACCAATCATCGCTTCATACGTCACACACACACACACATATATATATATATATATATATATATATATATATATATATATATATATAATATATATATATAGCAGTATTTGTCGCAGTATCGAGAGCATCTATATTATAAATTCTTTTAGCGTGCACAAAATTTTTATAATATGAATTCATGCCAACTTACCCAGCTATGTGCTTTATTACAACCAGAGAATCTGTTACATTTGCATCTTTGGCAAAGGCTGATGCATCAAAAAAAAAATGTTTGATGCAAAATAATATGTGCCAACGATGTAAGTCCCCTTGTAGCTTCTTTCAATGCACGGGGTGTATAATTGGATGATAGAAGTCTGATTATTTACAATGACCAATATCTTATTTCGGCTTTAGGCCATAGAAAAAGTTGAATAATATTTGCACGGAAATAAAGTAAACAAAAATAATAAAGAGTGACAGAAATATACCGTGTGTCTAAAAAAATATAGGGACTTCCACCACTGAAATAGTTATCTCGTTTATTTACAGTTCCTACCGTCTTGATACACCAGACGTAGCAGGAGCGTCTACATCAGTCAGGAACTCAGACGTTCAGTCCTGTTTTGCCATTTTGCGTCAAACAACACTACGGCCTTGACTGCATTGGTTACAAACTAAATTTTTTTCTCTCTCGTCACTCTTCGATCCATTCTCTCTGACCATGCACCGAATTTCAGGAAAGGATCGAGCGGCCTCGCTTTTGCTGCGATGCACTTCTTTCTGTAAATTGAGTAGTTGTGTGCGTTATATGCAATTACCGAACACGTCAACCAGAACTTGACGCCTACACAGTTGATGCAATATCGGCCCTCGAAACAATAAACAGCCTTACGCAACACCAGGTCTGCAACCTGTACATGGCTTATGTAGTACGTCATGCCGTTCACACTCGGGACCATTACGTAAGAGTAGCGTAGAGTTGGGCAATCACTGCTGGTTTTACGCGATGAAATATGACTCGTGTCTACGTGTGGATTATGCCATATCTTGTATACCGATATATATATATATATATATATATATATATATATATATATATATATATATAAAACTATCAAATTTTCAAATTTTCTTAAGTGTGCTCCTTTATTTCTTAATTATATTTGCACCAGACCCACAGAATTTCTTTTTGAATCTTATATATATATATATATATATATATATATATATATATATATATATATATATATATATATATATATATATATATATATATATATATATATATATATATATATATATATATACCTGGTATTAGCGTACCAGGTACGCTAATAGTCAGCTTCTATATATATGGACTACCCAGCTTGTAATTTATCGACTACCCAAAGCACAAGAACACTTATCGCTGTCAAAAAACACTCCCTTCTGTTGGCCTGTTTGTCTGAGTGCTCACATGTAAACATCTTCACGTATGTGCAAAGCCACGAGCCACGAAAGCTCTCTTAGCTTCTTGCGGACTACCAGATTTCCGGACCACTTGTGAACGAACAAAGGGAAGCCGTATTGTGTAGTTTTAAGCTGCCTGTTTATCCATCTCTTTCTTAATATTCTTCACTATTTTCTATCCGTTTTCTTTCATTTATTTTCCCTTCCGCGCAATCTGAGTGTAGGTTAGCCAACCGAGCCAATGTTTGGTTAACCTCAGTGCCTTTCGTGTGTATTTATCTCTTTCTCTTTTCGCATCGCAAACATGACTATCATTATCATGAAATGTAGTTTTTGCTTAAATGATTTAGAGGATATATTTGGCTTTAATGAAGCCGTTTAAGAACTGCTGGCGCACTTTACAAACAAGATTGCTAGGCAACGCTTCGAAAAGCTCAACTGTAGGTATTCACAGCGGAATTTAGACTACTGGCCTTGCCTTACAGGATTACGAAGGACGGATCCAGCTTCACAAAGGGAAAACACTTTAAATACGTGACAGCGTTACCGGATGGGATTTGAAGGTTAGAGTAGTTAATGAGTCATCCATACTAATGAGTAAACGGCGAGGCGGACAGAGTGAGGCAATCAAAACGTGATGCTTAGTACGAAGTTCTTTACGAGAACATATTATGCATACGTCCAGAAAGGTGACACTGAATAGCCCTCGGCTCCAATTTTCCCATCGTTATTCTTTATGCCGCAACTAGAATGCTCGTTGCCGCGATCAGCACTGACCGATAAAAATTCAATTTCACTTTTCCCGCAGAAAACTGCTAATGCTGTACTCGCACGAAGGACCATATCGCGATTCGAGCCCGCTGTTTGCGTACTACATCACGGTACGTCAGCCGTTTCCGAGTTCTCTCTTCGGTCCACGTGGAGCGATTCGTGACACGACAGACGCCCGAATCGCAGTGGGTATTCTCGGGCAGCAATCCCGTCATTCTCAATTCCAGAGATAATTGTCCGTTGTCGTGGGAATAGTGGCAGTGAATGGGCCAAAATCACGTCACGTGTCACCTGACTGATTCATGCGAGATCGCGTCCGCCCTGTGAATACAGCATAAGCGCTTCTAGGCAAGAGGCCACGAACTTTGAAATATGCAAAAAAGTATAGTAATAAATGGTGAATATCACTCTTTCCTTGGTATCTGAATAGCTTTCAATCCGGGAGAGCTGGGTAACATGCCCAATTGTTAATTCACACTAATATAGTAACGTCGTTGCCTCTCTGGCTTCTGAGCGCTGTTGGGAAACGGCTGCCGTACTAATCTTTGAAATGATTACGTCACAAGAGCTTGTCGCAATACGCAACGCGTGCTGGAACTTCGTTTACGTAAAGGCTCTGAGCCAACGCGTTTTTTCTGGCGTAAAGATGAAGTGAGTGAGGTTTACGGCCTATCTTTTTATTCGGTAGATTTTATTGCTTCGTTATCTTCATTTCTTTTTCTTTATACATAATTTATTAGAGGTCTACACGTGAGTTGCGTGAAGCTTTTAAGGGAGCGTCTCCATGGAACATTTGACAAACTCGAGTTCTGCGCGAAGAAAGAATGAAAGAAAGAAAAAGAAGAAAACAAAAGAAAGGAAGAAAGAAATAAAGAAAGAAAAAAGGAAGAAACGGAACAAAGGTAGAAAGAAGGAAAGAAAAAGGAATAAAAGAAAGAAAGATAGAAAGACATTTTCTGGTAAAAGAATGTCCTTCGCTGTGGTGCAGCCGGTACGGTGTTCGGCTGCCCGGAAAGACGCGGATTCGGCCCGGCCATGAGGGCCGCATTACGATGCAGGCTAAACGCTAATAGTCCACGCACTGTTTGGTGTCCATGCACGATAAAGCACACCAGATGGCCAAAATTGCCACAGCCCACAACCACAGCACCTCATATAGCTAACCACTCATATTATGGCTCTAAACTGCAACAATTATAACATTATTAAGATGAGAAAGAATATGTGGAAGATACCAGGTACAGTGCAAATCGATGATATGCGAAGCACAATGAGAAAGGTTGATATAATTATCATGTTTGAGCTCAGCAGTAGCGTTCGTCTTCCATCCACGCTAAGTAATACCAAGTTTGGTAGAGATGCAGCTAGAGAACCAGTCGCGGCCACGCTATGAACGTGGCATGGAGTCAAGTATTACTTGAGAAGCATCTCATGATTTTATTGTTTGGACATGTCATTTACTTTCATCGTCTATTCACGTCTCGTGTTACCAAAATTGATATACGTGACGCTTGCACATCGGCCGTGAGCAGGCTATGAGAGTAGCTGTATACTCATCTTTTACATGACGCGCGCGTTACGATTACAGTGTTTGGACCTGTAATTTACCTTCGTGGTCCATTAACATGACGTATCGCTGAATTTGCTTTATGGGAAGCTAGCGAAACGGCTGTGAGCACACGATGAGCGTATCATGAAGTCATGACTTACATGACATGCTTGTCATGGTCTCCACGTTAGGGTCTGTCACTTTTGTTTGCCATGCAGTCATGTAATACCATGCCAGTTTTGCAATGGGTCATGTGAATGAAACCACCAGAACGGCAGCATGACAACGAAATGTAAATTATGACATTCATGACATACGTATGATGGTTCTCAAGTCATGGCTAGTTACTTAAGCTTGTCATACAGTCATGTTATGTCATATAAATTTTGGAACAGATCCCTTTATTTATATGACCAGAAGGGCTTAAAGTCGTAGGCGGCTAGATGGATGAATAGATAGATAGATAGATAGATAGATAGATAGATAGATAGATAGATAGATAGATAGATAGATAGATAGATAGATAGATAGATAGATAGATACGGGCAAAATCATGATGATGATGTGTGGGGTTTAACGTCCGAAAACCATCATATGATTATGAGAGACGCCGTAGTGAAGGACTCCGGAAATTTTGACACCTGGGGCTCTTTGACGTGCACCCGAATCTGAGCACACGGGCCTACAACATTTCCGCCTTTATTGGAAACGCAGCCGCTGCAGCCGAGATTTGATCCCGCGAGTAATGACAAAGTCGCCGAAGTTTGCTAAGAAATGCTTCGCATATATAAAAAACTATAGAGTCGGACTGCCATCTTCTTTTTATTGTAGCATGCTGATATCACACCCAGTTGCTTTATTGCCTGCAGCATTCACACAATAATTACCTTGCGGCTGCTCACGCGCTACTAAAGATGAGGTCTGCACTTCGATTCTGTGTCGCCGTGACAGCATTCCAATTTGGCGTAAAATCAGAAACGCATGTTTACTTATCTTTAGTTGCACTTCAATACCCCAACCGACAAATTAACGCGTAGTCCTCCACGGGCTACCTCATGTTTCATAATCACATCCAGGTTTTTTGATTTCATAATATAAATATAAACAAATGTATGTGCACTTGCGAAACCGTACAAAATGGACAGATGCGCATTTCGAGCAACAAATCACAGGGAATAGGGCGGTGAGGTAGTTGAGCCTGCCATTCACAGCTAAACTTAGAAAAGAGCGTTTTTATAGCGAGACACATGCACTAAGACGACAACAGCAGTGAAAAAAAAATTGCCCCTACCCACCGCTGGCCTTCACGTGAAGCTTAATATAGTGCACGAAAATCACGAAGAATAAAAAAACGAACATAAAAATGCGAATCAGGACTTTGTACTTACGAAATTGCTTTCCACTAAAGCTGCTCGTAGGAAAGGTTGTCAGCCAGTGACAATGTTGAGCGTATTAGTGACGATGGCTTGCCAGCGTCAAAGGGCAGTTTATATTTTGGCCTCTAGGGTTTTCATTGTTTGTTTTACTTGAAGGGCTACGATGACAAAACGCTGACATGGTCTTCTCCTTCATAACTAACATATGCTGATTTTGTCGTCTTATCAAGTGCACATATCCGCATTACGGCAAATAACAGTGCCAGAATAACCGAAAAGCGGCGTGTCCTGAGCGCCCACACGGCGCACGTCACATGGAATGCCGTCGGGGCATATGGACACTAAAGCATCGTTTGGGCATCTGCAACAACGTCGCCGCGTGAAGGCTCTGCCAGGATGAATGGATGGAAAGATGCTATGAATGAATGATTGAAAAGACCCTTTTACTTGTTTGAAAAAAAAAAACGGGTAACGACTTAGAGTACTAGGTACTCTACTATGGGAGAGCATATGCCGTTCCATGGGCTTTATAGTTGATGCGGCCCTGTTGACCAACGAAATGAAAGCAAAAATGAAAAGGTTGTGACATGTGTTCCACTATAGGCTCGAAAGAAGAAAAAAACCGAAAAGAAAACTTTCTTTTTATGTTGGTATAATGCCTTATCTTCTCTGATAAATTGTATATTGTTTAACAAAGAGAATTAGAAATTCACAGTTTGTCTCTATACTTTATCAAGCAGACTCACCTCATTATCCATTTCTGTTCTTTATCCCGACGTTTCTGCCACAAATACTCCAACCATCTCTTACATGCTTCGATCATGGACGTGCTAAGCTTTCCATGTACCCACACGTATACCTAAGTGGTTACCGCAACTATAAATCAGAACATGTTCCATTGTTTCCTTAGCTGCCCATAGCATAGACGTTGTTCTTCTTTATTGAACCTCGCTTTACACTTACATGTTCAAGGGCAACCCAACCTCGCTTCGAATAGTAAAGAGCTTCCCATTCTATTGTCATAAAACATCTCTCTTCTTACTTCGCTTTTGCCCTTTCGGATGTTACTGAGAGGTGGCTTCTCTGCCATCACTGTCATTCAATGAATCCTCTTCACCTTTCTAACTTTTCGCCTAATGGCCCTTGTTGCCATATCACCCACACTGCCAGCTGTATATTTACTGGTGAGCATCCTAGTTCCTTTTCTGCAGCTTGTGTTCACGCTCTTCCTATACAAATATTCGAAGATCTTGCACTCTCCTTCATTTTCCTCAGCTGGTCTTCAAACCTCATTATTCTCTTAGCTGCCCTTACTTGTAGCCTTTCCATCCCATATCCCCCTCTACAGCCTCAGTTGTCGTCTTCCCATGAGCGCTTAACGCAAGGAGTTCAACAGAACTTTCATTTACAATCATTCCTCATTACGTCTCTGACTTTATGCACACCACTCAGTTAACAAATGTGAGCCCCGGAACTTGTACGCCTTTCCAGAGACCTCAATGCATTTCGAAACTATTTTATTGTCATAACATTCTGTGCTTCAATAATGAAGCATTCCTTTTGCCTTTCTGGCGTTTTTTATTCTTCTGTATCTCCATACATCTATCCCCCTCGTTTATGCATGCTCTGAGGTACTTGTACTCTCTTACCCTCGGTATATCGTGGCCCTGTATCGACACCACCTCGTCTTTCTGATCATTGAGTATATCATCAATCCTCATTTTGTTGCACTCAATCTTAGTCCTACAGCCTCGCCTTCCTTTCTTTATGTATCTACCAGCCTCTGTATATCGTATTTACTGTCCGCAAATAGAAGAATATCATCAGCATAATATAGACTTGGAAGATCTTGCTCAACTATTGCGACAGCCTGTTTGTGTGACAAATTAAAGCTGATGTTGCTACCTTCTAGCACTTTTTCCATCCTCACCAAGCACAGCACGAATAACAGTGGAGACAGTCTCTCGCTAATTTCAACGCTGTCGTCGAATCTTATTTCTTTCCACTCTATGCGAACTGTAATTCGTCAGTATATCTTTTTAAAAAGCTGTATACAGTCGTCACCTATGCTGACTTCCTGCAATATATTCCACAAACGTTCCTGATTAACGTTGTCGTACACCTCACCGATGTCCAGATAAGCTACGTATATGAACCTCTTTTCTATTTTAGATATTTCTATACACTGAGTGAGAACAATCAGGTTATTCACTAACCACCTGTCGATTCGGAATCCTTTCTTAAGTTCTCCCAAAGTAATATTTTGCTCAGTTCACGGTTTTATTTTTAATTTTACGGCCTGCATCATCAACCTGTATACCAACAATGTAAAGGTCAGTGGCCTATATGAGCTAACGTTGACCTCTTCTCTATTGCCTTTATAGATTAAGTTCATCCTGATTTCCCACCAACATTCGGATATTTGCCTTTCGTGTAAGAACTTTTCTACTACTTTCATCTGTGCTTTTTAGTGCTATGTCATAGTTTGATAATGAGGCAGACGGGAACCCCGTCCAAGTTCGGAGTAGTGCGCTCGAAACTTTTTACTTTGGCCTTGTTTCACTGAAAATTGTCAGCCTCAGGCACTGCATCTTCCTCAGTTGCACTCTTTTGCATACTTTCACTCACCGGTGAAGTCCTCTGGGTCACCTTCTTCAACAAATCTGCTGTTAATTTCAGATGTAAAGTAGTGCTTCATACTCTTCAAATTTGTTTCCTGCGTCATCTACCACACGTTGTTGTATCATGACAGGCTTCCTGCCTCGCGCTTTTGGGTGGATCCAAAATATTTTAGGCATGGCCTTCTTCTTTTTGCGAATCTCTGACACAGTGAGGCGCTTAGATTGAGGCAATGGCGCGACGGCTCCACCTAGCCCAAAGCTCGCCATCACCCTTTATCATCACCCGGAACACAGGCGCAGCAGCTTGAAAGCTCCCTCTGAAGACAGCGCATCGGAAAGAGCACGTCGGGGCGCTGTGCTCAAAGGCACGTGAGAGGCTCCCCGGCCCGCTGTACTCGGAGGCAGCACTGCAGATGCTGAGCCTGTTGTCACGTGACCATTGAGTAGAAGGTGGTGGCAAGCGTTAAGAAGGTCGGAACCTCCATGGGCGGAACCTGCGCGCCAGGACGTTTTCGCAGCTTTGCAGCTGTAGTGCCACTCGTCACATGCTTATAGAGTGTAGTGGCGAGTTTGGGGTTGAACGGAGCCTTCGCACGCCCACGTCATTACAAGCGCCTCACTATGTCGATGGTGCCTATACCACTGTTTAGAAGGCATGCAATAGGTCTATACCACGCTGTGTATTCTTTGACGATGGTTCGCAATGAAGATGTAAAATCCTTGTGGAACACAGAGATTAGGCGCGCGCAACTGCATAGGCTGGGCCCGTCTCGTCGACTTCGGCCTTCGTCCGGACTCCCCCGACTTGAGACAACGTTGCTTTGCCAACTGTGGCTTGGTGTCGCTTTCACCAATGTTTTCGCCTTCCAGATCGGCATGGAAGACGGTGCTGCTTGTGATCATTTCGGCAGTGATGAAATGATAGAGAACGTTCTCTGTCACTGCCGTTGTTTCAGCGTGCAAAGACAGCAGCTAGCTGCTGCGTCAGCCCACCTTGACAACAGGCCATTATCAGAGCAGTCAGCGCTCGAAGGTCGACATGACTTGTCTTTGCACAGAGAATTAGTGAAGGCCTTATTGTTCATTTTGCGTAGTAATGACCTATAAAACTCTGGTACTCTTCTCCTGACGGGAAGAGTACCAGAGTCTTGGAAGAACGCTAACATCATCTGAATACATAAGAAAGGCGATGACAAGGACTTGAAGAATTACAGGCCGATCAGCTTGCTCTCTGTAGTATACAAGCTATTTACAAAGGTAATTGCTAACAGAGTAAAGAAAGCATTAGAATTCAATCAACCAAAGGAACAAGCAGGATTTCGAACAGGCTACTCAACAATTGACCACATTCATACTATCAATCAGGTAATAGAGAAATGCTCAGAGTATAACCAACCACTATACATAGCCTTCATAGATTACGAGAAGGCGTTTGATTCAGTAGAAATATCAGCCGTCATGCAGACACTGCAGAAATAGGGCGTAGATGAAGTAATATAAACATTCTGAAAGAAATCTACAGGGGATCAACTGCTACTATAGTGCTTCATAAAGAAAGCAACAGAATACCAATCAAGACGGGTGTAAAGCAAGGGGACACAATCTTCCCAATGCTATTTACCGCATGCTTACAGGAGGTTTTCAGAAGCCTAGAGTGGGAACAGTTAGGGATAAGAGTTAATGGAGAATAGCTTAGTATCCTGTGCTTCGCCGATGACATTGCATTACTGAGTAACTCAGGGGACGAATTGCAACTCACGATTAGAGAGTTAGACAAGGAGAGCAGAAAGGTGGGTCTTAAAATTAATCTGCAGAAAACGAAAGTTATGTACATCAACCTCGGAAAGGAGCATACGCTTCGAGATAGGTAATCGTGCACTTGAAGTTGTAAAAGACTATGTCTACTTAGGGCAGGTAATAACCGCAGAGCCGAACCACTAGATTGAAGTAACAAGAAGAATAAGAATGAGATGGAGCACATTCGGCAAGCACTCTCAAATTATGACAGGTAGATTGCCACTATCCCTTAGGAGGAAGGTGTATAACAGCTGTATCTTGCTGGTACTTAGCTGCGGAGCAGAAACCTGGAGACTTACAAAGAGGGTTCAGCTTAAATTGAGGACGACGCAGCGAGCAATGGAAAGAAAAATGGTAGGTGCAACCTTAAGAGACAAGAAGAGAGCAGAGTGGATTAGGGGACAAACGGAGGTTAAGGATATCATAGTTGAAATAAACAAGAGGAAATGGACATGGGCCGGGCATGTAGCGTGTAGACAGGATAACCGCTGGTAATTAAGGGTAACTAACTGGATTCCCACAGAAGGGAAGCTGGTTAGGGGGAGACAGAAGGTTAGGTGGGCAGATGAGATTAAGAAGTTTGCGGGTGTAAATTGGCAGCAGCAAGCACAGGACCGAGTTAACTGGCGGAACATGGGAGAGGCCTTTGCCATGCAGTGGACGTAGTCAGGCTGATGATGGTGATGATGACCTATAAAATGGGTTATAGCACCCACGCTCTCTATGTTTTTCTTTGTCGCACGTCTCGTTTGCTTTTCTCTTTCTTTCTCATCTTTCTTCCCAATTCCCCTTTTGCTTTGTGCCAGAGAAGCAAATCGGATGCCCAAATTTCTGGTTAACGACCCTGCCTTTCCCCCATTTTATTCTATCTCTCTTGCCTCATTTTATTCTAACTCTCTTTCTGTGACGATGGACCTCAACAGCTTGCATGACTAATCACCGCAAGAAGGTGTGTGTTGAACAGTCACGCACCACGGCTTACCGGATCGCGTTATTGTGACGGGTCGCAGGCAGCGCTTAGGTCAAACGATTACACCTGGTAATGTTTCTGGAAAATGAGCCGACGAAAACTTCTTTCTGAAGCACTGTTAGATACGTGCATGCTGGGGTCACTTTTGGTTGACTCTTTGACGCGATGAAACAATGTCGCTGTAAGGTTGCACAAAATTCGTGTGAAGGGCAAGACCACGGAATTATAGTGGCCTTGTGCTCTAACAGCGCAAAGCCGCACCACAATCTTCCACACGCAGTTTGCTTAGATACTTTCAATTTTTAGATCTGTACAATATATACGCCCGTAATTACAGGACAGCTGTGGCAAAGCAACATGAAAACTATATCCTGAAGGACAAAATCTGCGCGATCACTCTGACCTTGTACTTTCACAGCACACAAGTGCAGATCCTTGCAAGCGCACTTTTTGTGTAATGATTTAGATTTTATGTGTATATTTATGTACCTCCTTAATTGCGACAAGTTTAGCGGAAGAGCATTTGACCTTAGCTCTGCAGGACAAAAGTCGCACACACACTTTTCGCACAGAACAGAACACCGCACAGACATCTTTTGCTAATTGTTTACATTTCATTAAGGTGCGCGCTCTGTTATCCTTGAAGCAAAGAGAGATGGGAATTGTCCCAGGTGTTACTGCACTGCTCTCAACGTTCCATGGATTCCAGACTGGTCTCACGCATTTGCCGTGCAGCATACTAAAAACAGACTCGCTAATATTTCTTGTCTATTTTAACACACGATGGCCCTTTCGTGAGTGGAAATACCGAAGGGCTGGCTCAGATATGTCGTTCCTTCCTTCTAATAATAATTTGACCAAAGCACTGCTCCATTCTAACAATTATCAGCGATCATTGGCTTTTCCTGAAGTTGCAGTTTTTCCGAGCACATTTTCGCAATACTCATTAATGGTGATGCCGGAACAAAATAGGCAAACGCTTTTCAAGCTATACATTTAAACGTTTTTCCGCGTACAGGGTTGTCCTGACCGCATTTACAGGTTGAGACCCGTTATTGAAGAAATATTTCGTACTTTACAATGAAAGTTGTTAATAACGTCGCATCCACCGCCACAGTGGTCTGTAGTGGCTAAGGTACTCGGCTGCTGACCCGTAGGTCGCGGGATTGAATCCCGGCGGCGGCTATAGTTCGGATGGAGGCGGAAATGCTGTAGGCCCGTGTGCTCAGATTCGGGTACACCAAAAAAAAAACCCCAGGTAGTCGAAATTTCCGAAGCCCTCCACTACGGCGTCTCTCATAATTATATATATGGTAGTTTTGAAACGTTAAACTTCACATGTCACCCACACCAACTGTCACCCACACCACGGTATGTGTGACGGAAGGGGCACAACTTTTGACAATCGTCCGCACTTACGTCGCAACAACTGCCTCTAATTCAAGCGAGCCTGTAATAAAAAGACACACAGATTCGGGTACACCAAAAAGAACCCCAGGTAGTCGAAATTTCCGAAGCCCTTCACTACGGCGTCTCTCATAATTATATATATGGTAGTTTTGGGACGTTAAACTTCACATGTCACCCACACCAACTGTCACCCACACCAACTGTCACCCACACCACGGCATGTGTGACGGAAGGGGCACAACTTTTGACAATCGTCCGCACTTACGTCGCAACAACTGCCTCTAATTCAAGCGAGACTGCAATAAAAAGACACGCGTCCTCTAGGCGCCTTATGACATGCGTCAATGGGGAGTCGTTGTGCACGACAGAACAACAGACAGATGTGACAGAAAATTCATTTTGGCAGAACTAGAACATCGCTAGATTCAGATTGAAGAGTAGCTTTTTTTTTTCTCGTTGACGACAGCAACGTCACAAACACCTGCTTACTTTCAATGACAGCTACGTGTTTTTGCTACGCTTGTTTGAGGTATATTTGAACTTTTCAAGCACAACAAGTCTTCAAGCACAAGGCCAGTGAATGCCAGATGTACACCAGGCAAACGATTTCGCTTTCTGACGCAAACAAAAACAGGGAATCTTTCGAAATACTGAACTCCAGAACTTCCTGTACAAATACTGGGGTCTGTGTATGTTGTTGTAGCGTACTCATTTTTCGAATACAGTGCTTGTAGAGAACAGCGCGCACCGTGAAGGCCCTGTACTGCTACATTTTTGTTTCAAGGCAACGCGAATCAATGATGAGTACATTTAGCTTTATTCGTTTTTTTTTCTTTTTAAGCGAGTACACAGTGAGATTCTTGTTTTTGTAGCACTTGGGAACTCCACTCTGAGGTCATAGATTCTAATAACGTTTGCTATAGCGTATTTATAATCGGTAAAAATGAAGTACAATAACCTCTGAAGGGCCCATTGACTTACAAGTTACCACGTCGAGTTTAACCAAATATCGTAGAGTCGATGTTGCCTAAAGTTCGCCAAATCCACTATCAAATCCGTGGCGTCAAGCGCGGAGGTCTCAGCGTGAAATTGAAAACTGGAGCTTTGACCTTGATTTGGTGTGATATCAGTCAGGTTATGACGGCTTCGTTAACAGCAGCAAAGAGAGAGAAAGAAATATTTTAATATTGAGCTGGAAATGCTTGTCTTTCTTCTGACATGCTACTTGAGGTGCTGGGGTGATGGTTGTCATATATATACTGATAAACAGATAACACATACAGGTACGCCCACGTATTTACTACACTATTCACATAGGATTTTGATGCATTTGATCAATCTAAATCAATTCACTGTTTCACTTTAGCGTATTTTTAAAGGACCACCTAAAACGCTGGAGGTACTAGGTTTGATACGCTGTGCCTCCTGGCTGGCCGCGTGTTTTTCGAATACGGGATCAAGTACTCCGGTCAGTGTTACGGGCACTCACTTCTCAAAAAGATGGATTCTTGTTTCATCTAACGTTCCTCATTACCCTTTCTTTTCAATACTCCCAACAAACTTGAGCAGGGATAAGATATGGATTGGAGAAACAAACACCTTAACCTTAAAGGTACACTAAAGGCAAAAGTGAAGTTGATTGCGAAAATAGCGGCCCAGAAACCTTGTCGTGCTACTTTTGTGCCAAGGAAGTTCTTATTTTGAACAAAAATCTCGTTTTAGTGGTCTTCATTACGTTATCACACTCCAAATCAGCTGCTTCAAGTGAAAATGCCCCGCCACGGTGGTCTAGTGGCTAAGGTACTCGGCTGCTGACCCGCAGGTCGCGGGATCAAATCCCGGCTGTGGCGGCTGCATTTCCGATGGAGGCGGAAATGTTGTAGGCCCGTGTACTCAGATTTGGGTGCACGTTAAAGAACCCCAGGTGGTCAAAATTTCCGGAGCCCTCCACTACGGCGTCTCTCATATTCATATGGTGGTTTTGGGACGTTAAACCCCACAAATCAATCAATCGAGTGGAAGCATCGATGTCACTGTTGCCATGCACTACGTTGCCCGCCTTTACTGCGCAGCCGCTGACACTAGCAGCAGCAGAGCAAAAGTAGTGGGCGTCACAGCAGCGACAACGACCATTGAACAATATCCTGTCATGACCTGTTCAGAAAAAAAATATTAACGACTCAGAGTACTAGGTACTCTACTATGGGAGAGCACTGAGCCGTCCCGCTAAGACGACCTGGCCTGAGCATAACTGCAATTGCTTACTTACATTACGTCATCTGCGAGATAGCAGACGTAATTGGTTCAACTCAGCTACGCTAGATAGCATGACCTGTTTGGTTTAACAAGGTGAAAATTGAACTTTTGAACCACTCACGTCATTCCGAATAGTATAACGTCCAGCGCTTCTTCCTTACGTTGTTCAAACAGAAAAGAACAAGCAGCATTTTATTGCGTTTCTTGATGCACGGAAGGCTCTTTATTTAGTTTAGCTAGATCATTTACTAGTGAATAATTGTAAGCGGTAAGTCTGACGTCATAGTGCGAATTTTCTACTCGTGGCGCATGGGTTCTCGTTCATTTACAATAAGTTCTGCTCAAGTACGACAATGCTGACGATAATATTGTTATTCAAGACGTTGCCTAGATAGACCTTCACTCTGACATAATCTGTTATTTGACTTTAGTGCACCTTTAACAATAAATATCTGCCTCATTCAAGACATCTAAGCGATGGTGTTTCTACGCAGCCATAATTCGCTGCAAAGTTGAATGGCAAGAAAGAAACAGAGCATGCACGTCACACAGCAGAGACCACAAAATCGAAGCAACGTGAAAAATTGCCATGCAGTGTAATTATGCAATTTCATAACTATATGACATCACACGTGACTAGCTTCTTTCTATTTGACTTTAGTTCCCTTTGTAAAGGGTAAAGATACGACTGTCATGGCCAAAATAGCCTGTTTGATCGTTTTCCATCAGCATGTTCATATCATTAGCAAACTATCAACAAGAAACATAGCTTAGAAGGTACTTTACATGAATTTAAAATTTTCGTACACAATTGGGAACCGCCCTCTCACAAGTAACCCCTTCATTACCCCCTACTTCCCTCGCGTCATGATGGTGCAGTCATTCAAGTAATGATGAGGTCATAGCCGCCATCTTTCGTTTTGCCGCGATTGCTTCAGCATACAAAGAGGCGGCTGCTGGCAAGTCTGAGGCTGAGGCGCGTGTGTAGAAAGATTTGTGTTTGGCTATACTGGTGTTTCGTTTCCTGTTAACGAACCGCCGAGCTTCCTCAAGTCAACCAGCGGAGACTTAGAGGCTGCGATCATTCAGTGACGATGGGAATTGTAGATTGGCCTAGTCTTCGTACCTGCGGGCTTCAAAAGCACTTGTGGCTCAATTTACTGCGGTGGTCTGGTTTTGTTTAGTTCTTCAAATAACGAACTGTTTCGAAATTCGGCAGCGGATTTTAATTGGTAAGCCTGAAAGGTTTAGGTAGTGAAGCGGAACTGCTGAGCATTTATTGATTGTTGTTTCTGATAAAGCAGCTGCAAGCAGCGCAAAACCATACGGAACGGAAAGTACGAAGACTACGAAAATACATGGTTCCCATGCTCGCTGAAGCGCCATGCAGCGCAGCTCTCATAGTGACTAGCGCTACAGTTCCGTCTATTGTATACTTAATAAAACACAATGAAACGGACTTCCTAAAGCCTACCAAGCGGAAGTGCGTCACAGTTTTTTTGTGCTGACGTGTTCTATAGCATTGCGCACGTTACGTGGTGATAGTTGCACCAAGTGGCTTGTAGTTTTGTGGACTTTCTCAAACCAAAACTGAGAACGGTCAGTAATAAGGTGCCTGTAATAAGTAATCTCTTCGTGCGCGGCAGCAAAAGATTTACCACGTTATGACTAACAGGCCACCAGCAAAGCATCGCAGCAAAGAAACGCAAGGCCAGCATTTTTGTGCCAGTGGCCTTCAAACTGAGAACTTTAGGGTAACTTGTGGAGGCATTACGCGGTTGCCTTTACTCTCCGTAGTCTTTCAAAAATGAACTGTAATTTTTTAGATGCGGAGCATCTAATACTCGAGGCTTGTAGTGCGGCGCCGTCCGCAAGCTTCCTCCTCCTTCTACCACCATCTGTGCATCCCTTCCTCCTCTACACACCGCGCGCGCTTCACTCCTCCACCATCTGTGCACCCTTTCTCCTCTACACACCGCGTGCGCTTCTCCTCTTCACGAACATTCGCTAGCTGTATAATGTAGCGCGCATGCGCCGTCACGCTTCAAGAACATCGGCAGCTGACGCGCGCGCATGCGCCGTCGCGCTTCGAGAACATCGGCAGCTGACGCGCGCGCATGCGCCGTTGTGCTTCTCCCCCTTCTCGAACATTCGACAGCTGACAGTGCCTGCGCCGTCGCGCTGTATATATACTCAAGGTCGGCGCTCGCTCGCTCAGTTGCCGCTCGTCGGTTGGTTTGTACGGCGCGTCGACGTCCAAGGTCGCGGTGAAATGAATTCCAACAAATCCACAAACACAATGATCGACGTCCCTTCGACCAGCGCCGCCCTTTCGCATACGTGTGTACGTGTTCACTCATTTAACACCCCCTCCTACAACCACGTTAACCAATTTAGCCATCGACCCAAGTAAGTCGCAATTTAACACCCCATTTCACAACCACGTTAACCAATTTAGCCATCGACCCAAGTAAGTCGCAATTTAACACCCCGTTAACCAATTATATGCTCCGCATCCTCCTCAGTGTTCCCCCGAGGGAAGCTGCGGGCAATTGTTTACGCCGTTGCTCTGTCTTGTGCGAACTAACAAAGAAAAAAGAACTCTTATGCGAGTCACTTTGGTTTGTATTTCTTTTCTTCCTTCTTTTGGGTGTTGTGTAAAGTGTTCTTTTTTTCTTGTGGTTAGTGCTATGAATTGTTAAGTAGAACAGAGCATTACACGACTTTCGCGTTAGCTGCAATAGGTGCTACCAGTATGTATCAATGCATCGTACACGAGATCGGAAAGCTTCCAGCTGTTACAAACCAGATGCTGTCTGTTGCAGAGCTACACACTTCCACGCTTAGCAGAAAAAAAAATCATCCCAATCCCGCAAGTTGTGCATTGTATTCACTCATTTGTTTCCTCTCAATACAGGAACACACCGTCTGTTTATTTTCTTTTTTCGTGCGTGCGCGCTCTGAAATTTTCATTGTTTGCAGATGCTATCGTTTGCTAAAATATACTATGTTCTTTGAGGTTGTTTTGGAAACGAAAAAAAAGATAGAGATAAAACAAATAAAAAAAAACAGATTAAGCTCACGAGATAATGACATCTATGTTTCAAGCGAAGCACGTGTTACCTCAAAAGTGTCGCTAGTTGTAAGTGTGACGATAAAAAATTATTAAAACAATAAAAATACGCTGCTCGATATAGGTGGTGCGAGGTTGCGCCACAGCATAGCAGGCTTGGCCAGGTTCTTACCCTCTCACCTGTCTCTATTCCAGTCCTTGTTATAGAATAGTTTACGAATGGTGTTGAGTTGCCGTACTGGGCGGGTAACCTGTGCGTTTTCATCTTGAACAACTAAACGAACAGTGTTATGGTAGATGCACATGCATGAAAGCTGTGGGGTTTGTGGGCACGATGCTTCATGGACTTGTTTTATGCACGTAGAGATACACAAAAAACAAGAAAACATCGGCTTGACAACTCAAGATGGCGGCGTCAATATATCTTAGGTGAAATAGTCTATACTATAGTATAGAAAGCTATGCTTGCGCTTTTTTTTATTTAGTCGGCGTCTGCCATTTTTTCCATTGATGTCTAATTTTTCTCCATTTCTTTACCCTTTATTATCCTTGTTCTCTCTCTCCGTCTCTGGGTTTCTGTCTTTGTCTCTCTCCGTCTCTCTCTCTCCGTCTCTCTCTCTCTCTATTTTTGTTCTTTCCCTCTCTCAGTAGTCGTTCCCCCGCTTCGTGGTCATTTTCCACTCGTGGACCCCAACGGCAGATGCACATGCATGCTAGAAAACTCTTACGCCGCGTTTCTCCCGCAGAAATTGAGAAAATTCCCCTCTACTAACCACACTGGCCCACTTAACTAGTCAACACTTGAGCAGCAAGCACCGATTAGGGGCCAGCTTATTTTTTTAACTATCTGTACTCAGTGATGTGATGTTGATCGAGTGCTTGCCAATCCGTGGTGATTATTTTCTATCTACGACACACACACACACACACATATTATATATATATATATATATATATATATATATATATATGGGTAAGCACACTTACAATTTATAGTGCCCAAATTAACACAGAAACACAATTCATTTCCAACACATTCTTTTTTATTGTGCCCTTCTGACGGACACTGTGAGAGCGAGCGCTTATTACATGCGGGTGTCTAACGTGTTGGTAATACAAATGCATTTTCTCTGTTTTTCAGTACGTCCGTCTGCGGTTCAACTCAGCAATTTCATTAACAACTTGTGGAATGTACCTGTTCTTGACGGTAAGCATATATTTTGTTCATATATGGCTGATTAACTGGAATATTGTGTCTTAATAACAATATTATACGCATCAAGGGCTTTCTCAGCAGTTCTGCGCTATGGTAATCTTCACTTTCTAGCGACAAAAAGCATTACATCAAATTGTCGGCGTCTTGATTTAGGGCTGGTTCAATAAAAGGATAACATCTAAGCTAAACTTCTATCTACATGCATGTCTGCCTAGCTGTCTGCGTGCGTAGGTGGGTCATGACTTTTGATACTGACTTTGTTCCTTGGTGTCTTAGCTTTTGACAATGTTGATGATGCTGATGATGTTCGGTGCTTTGTGGCGCAAGAGCCATTTAATGTCCAAAGACCGTGGCAATGTTGCTTCCATGAAATTAGCTCTAAGGTTTGCCTTATTAACGAATGCAGGGATCTCGCGAAATATATTACCAACAGTGGCGAGTGCTCTCCAATAATGTGATAGTAGAATCTCCGGTTCTATTCCACTAAACCACGACTTGATTATAAGAGACACTGTAGTGAAGTGCTCCGAAAATTCCAATAATCTTGTGTGCTTTAGCGTGCATTGCCGTCGCACAGTGCACGCGCCTCTCGAAAATTGTGTCCATCGCAGTGTGATCACCGCGGTGGCGTTTGAATGCGTGACGTTCGGGTCAGGTGCTGAGTAACAGAACCACAGTTTCATCGCTGCGGACTCTTCAGTAATGTAGGTTGGCTAGGAAGCTTGCCTCGGTAAAGAAGAAAATATTCTTTGCTTAAAGATCCCTTCATCCAAGGACTGGCTATACGCCCAAAGAGAGAACAGGCACAAAGTGAAGGTCTATGCAGGCATTTTCGGATACGATTCAATCATTATTATTTGCTGAAAACAATAATATCAACAAGACCATGCGTCTGACCATCCAATGACCATGCTCATGTGCGCACGTGTCGTGCTATAAATTAGGTCTCCAAGGGCTAAAAAAAAAATGAAACCTACCTAGATAGAACAAACATCCTTCGAGAACCTGTCAAGCACCCGTCAAGAGGACAAGTTGTTCTCCGAAACGCGGCTTGATACTCATGATGTCAGGTCTGCAAAACGCCCCCGACTGTTGAGAGTGTCCTTATCTGTCAACTTCGTTCGTTTCTTTTTAGTAGGAGCAGACAATCGAGTGACTGAGTTTCCCTCATACCATATCTATGTTTTCGTCTATTTCACTGAACCGTCTCATGTCACAACATCCATCAGCTGCTTTGGGATCCACTTCACATGCTTGTTTTTTCACCTGTGCCACGCCAATCGTGACAAGATATTGTGAGAAGGTGGACTGTGCACTGGCTTTTCTGATCTCGACACATATCGGCAATGTCACTGCTTGATCCGTAGAGCTCCGTCTTGCTTCCACTGTGGACAAGACCTCACAAATCGGAGCGTCGTGACACAAAAATCTAATTCTGTCACCAATCAGACGTAAGGAAAATGAATGGCAAGTGAAAGGCAGCTTACTTTTTGCTACAGCCGAAGATTGCTCATAGGTAAATTGAAGGCCACCTAACGTCAGCTCAATACGTGGCGCCTACTTTCCAAGCCATGCTTAGCAATTAAGCAATAAAACCACGAACAGCAATGGAACAACAATGGCATTGTGTATCTGTATGTTTTATATGTGCACGATCTGTGTGGGCATCCGTCTGCACACGTGCACGTTGGGCCTGCTCGTACCGCAGGCTTAAATTATGGCTGTCTAAGCACTCTAACAAGCTCATACATTCGCTTTAGATGGATTTGTACTTGTAAATCAGCACATAATATATACCAGTAAGACTACTTAGCTCTGCGATAGAGGCAATCAGATAATTTCAATGAGACACGTTTATGGTAATTTGTTAGACATGGATGACTATAAACGGTGTCTTTTTCGTGCCGTTATGCACGCGGCACACAAGCCTGCTAAGTCACAACCACGTTTTGTCATATCCACTCGGAGTAGTTAGCAAGGCAAGCATCTGCAGAGCTCACTAACAAGCCTGCTTTGAATGCCTCCAAATGGTCCATTTACCATTGTGTTAAAGCAGTTGCATTGTATGAAAGCCTTTGCAGTGGTTCGCACGCAGGCAATTCAACCCATGAGGATAAACCAGCACCCCATTCACGCGAAAGCAGGCTTACGAAGTATTTATTGGAAGTAAGCTTGAATATCGCTCAGCCATTTATAGCCTTCATCAAGCATAACTCATTAATGCTTCAGAGTCTATGCAGCACCATGCGGCAAGATTCATCGCTTGTATAGGTGGGGCCGTGTTGAAGAGACGAGTTCCATAAAGTCATCGCTGGGACTCGAGTCATTGTCGTTCCGTTGAAGGATTGCAAAGCTGTGCTTGTTCCATCAGCTTTCCCATAACTTCCCTCAACTTCATGGTAATCTCCTTAACTTGCCTACCAAACCAAACATCTCGTTGCTTTTTTAGCTCTTCCAGCATCCAGCGGTTGCACGGTCTTCTCCTACGAAATAATTTTTTACTTTTGCCTTTGCAGAACGGAACATTTTGCCAGGCAGTATTGTCTTTGAGCGTAACCCTGTTGTGTTTAAGCCGTTGATCACTGATCAACTCACCCTGCAACATTCATTACAACCTTACACTGTTCTCGGTTTTCCCCCTTTTTTATGCCTCATTCTAATCGTATCTTCTTATTAAGCTTCTAAAGAAGCTTTTGTCGCGTTTTGTTGATATATACATTTAATATTGTGATATGATAAATATATTTTCACTAACTATAAAGCCTGCCCCCCTTATGTAGTACACAGAGAGAGGGCTTTAGGGCTTTAAGAGAAAATAAGTGGTGGTAATGATAATGGTGATAACTATGTGAGGTTAAGTTAAACTCAGCCGAAAAATCTTTACGTCCGCCCAAAACGTATTATACATATTTTCTGTGTATATGAACACAGCGAATTTATTCAAACCTGCGTTCGCACAACGAACTTCTAATGCTCAAGCTGATTCCAGAAATTCGTAGAAAATCAACCGGCTTGCTTCATGTCGAGCTAGAGTTTTGCTTGAGGAATGCACGGAAAGGCGCTCACCGAGGATATTAAACGAGAATCCATTCACAAGACCTTTCAGACTATTACACGACCTCGCGCTCGCTGTGATGGGAAGCTTCTATAAAAATGTCACACTGCCAACTCATTTGTGACTTATGCGTGACAACAAAAACTGTCTCCTGCACTTGGTGCAGATGACTGAGATGTAAAAAAACATTTCGTAAAACAGGAAGAGCAGAAGACAAGAACGAACAGCTTCTGCTCTACCCGTTGTATGCACCAACTCAGCCAAAAGCAGGTCCTTTTGGGAATCTTGTCTCCTGTATATCTCATCTCCTAAAGATCCAAGATAATGGAAAGCAACCACCATTTGCTTTCCATTATCTCATTTATACTACAAATATTTTCTTCAATTTTTTCTTCATACCATATCCATATATTTATGCCTACGCGCAATAAATAATTAACGTCTCAAAAACACGATATGATTATGAGACGTGCAGTAGTCGAGGGCTCCGGCAATTCCGGCCAGCTGGGTTTCTGCGAAATTCGGCGCGCTGGTCAGCAGTGGAGTGCATTAGCAGGGAACCATCACAACGCGTACTCTGGTAATATGAGTCTAATTATGCCGTAATAATAAAACAAAAGACTACTTCATTTCAGACCACCTGATGTCTTTTGTTTCGTTTTTTAGCTATCATATAAAAAAGGTTTGATGAAAGAAAATGGGGGCAAATCGTAAGCAAGGCACTCGAGGGTAATGACTGATATGCGGGTGGAGTATAGGCACAACAGCGAGAATTTAAAGCAGCAGATGTATAGCACCTGCCTCATTTGTAGAAAACATGGCAACGTGCCGCCATGTTTATTGAATTTTTCATGGCAAAGTGTGTTACATAAGGATTCAAATAAAGATGGAATGTATAACACAAAGGGTGAAACGAAGTTTAGACTTAAAAAAAACAGCAAGTGGTACTTCAAAGGCGTCCAGAAGTTTCCCGAAACAACGAGAATGCAGTATTTAGTCGCTGCCTTCAGAACATTTTTCTGTAAAAAATAACAATGATAATAATACGTATTCTTTCATGGCACAGCAATTTCAAAAAGTAGGTAGGCCGTCAATCGGAACGCACTACAACTTTACGAACTAAATAAAACTGCATGCCCTGAAGTTCATAAATACTAGGCTAATAACGACTAAGAGGTTTCTTCAATGTCATTTTAATTGCGGAAGACTGCGTCCACTTGGATTTGTAGTATGTGTGTGCAAACCATCGGAGGGTGACTGTCTCATAACGTTTATTGAAAACTTGCAAAAAAAAAGGAACAAACACATGCTGCATACGGAACATGTGATGTCGACGCGCATTTGGCCACCTGAAGCAATGGCGCACGAGCAGCAGCTGTTGGAATACATGCAAGCGGATGGCAATATGACACCGATGTGTGTAGCTCGTGATCCAGTTTTTAATGTTGCCACGCACTGCATTTCAGGCGACACCAGCTGGGTTTAAACAAGGCTACAGAAAAAAAGTGACAAAAAATCACGATTACCTATGGCTGGTTACAATCGGGAATGAAAGAAATGCTGAAGTAGTGCTGACTCCGGAAAGCGTTATGGCCGTTTGTGCTTCTTTTCTTGAAGAATAGTAAGGCACACATGAATACAAGGAAATTATAGTGAACTTAATTGGTTTATAACGTAAATTTTATACATCTCCTTGCGATAAAGAAAGGAATAAAACGATTCTCGTTTTTATTATATGAAGTGCAACTGGTACAAAAAATGTACGCTTGTGATCTCACTGAACTATATGATAGCAACCTTTTGTTTTCTTTCTTAATTTGATGGTAGCAAAATTGCATCCATGAATCGGTGGCCTCATTTGAACGCTGGCAAAATGCAAGAGACCTGTGGGCCTAAATTAAAGAAGCCCGTTAGGAACCACAGGTATACGAAATTTCTAGAGCCCTCGAACAGACAGACAGACAGACAGACAGACAGACAGACAGACAGACAGACAGACAGACAGACAGACAGACAGACAGACAGACAGACAGACAGACAGACAGACAGACAGACAGACAGACAGACAGATAGATAGATAGATAGATAGATAGATAGATAGATAGATAGATAGATAGATAGATAGATAGATAGATAGATAGATAGATAGATAGATAGACAGACAGGCAGACATGCTCAAAGTCATCGAAGTTCGCTAAGAAATGCTTCGCATTAAAAAAAGTTTAGGTACTTTAGCATAGTACTAACTGGCGCCCGTTGCTTCTCTCATAATCGTAACGTGGTTTCGGAACGCAAAATCTCAAGAATTGTTATTGATATTTTCTGCCTCCCTAACAGCCTCGTAACCATATTATTGTTCACATCCTGCACCTATCGTCGTAAATCACGAATCATTGTTATTTCATCACCATTGTTCATGACGCTTTTTGGGCAAGCATATCTCTTGCGCCACTAAAAACCACATATATGAGCGTAGCTTGTGGTAATGTTTTACATCACAGGCTTATCATGATTATCATATTTTGACGTGTCACCTACCTTCGTCATTCATTCAAGTCACGTGTTACCAAATTTGGTGTATGTGAAGCTAGCGAAACCACCCCGAGTGCACCATGAGCGTGGCGTGTAGTCGTGACTTACAAAAAATGCATGTCATGACTGCTACACTAGGGTCTGTCACGTTAGCCATGCAGTCATGCCATACCACACCAGTTTTGTAATATGTCATGTGAACGAAACCACCGCAAGTGCCGCAAGACCATGATATATAAATCATAATATTGATGACATACATGTCATGATTTTCGTGTAATGACTAGTCACTAATTCTCATCAAGCACTGATTTTGTGCCATACCAATTTAGGTATGGATATCATTATAGAAACGGCCAGGAGGGCTAAATATTATAGGCAGCTAGATAGATAGATAGATAAATTGATAGATAGATAGATAGATAGGTAGATAGATAGATAGATAGATAGATAGATAGATTCGCTCAAAGTCACCGAAGTTCGCTAAGAAATGCTTCACATTAAAAAAGTTTAGGTACTTAAGCAAAGTACTGACTGGCGCCCGTTGCTTTGTTCACCGGCAATGTTGTTATCGGCTGAAGTTTTCAGAGTACGAGACTGTGTGAAGTTCTTGAAATGTTTCGATTATACGGACTTTATTGCGTCAGTGACAACAACATCCGTAAGAAAATGGTGAGGCTGTTTTCAGCTTTTTGCACTCTATGAAAACAACACACGAATATAGACACACAAAGATGGCGCTATACGGAAACACAACGCGATGCAACACACACACAAAAAAACCTCTAAAAGCAACACCCATGCTGAGTCCTAACATGGGAGCGTCTCACCGTTGAGTGCTCGAAGGTTATGCTGGGCTCATCTACTTAGTGGAGGTGTGACAAGAGAATGTAGGCCCCGCAGGAATTCGGCAAAGAGCAGAGCGATAGTCAAGTGTACCACGACAGAGCAAGTAGAGCCGAAGACAGGGCCGACGAAGTCGGCCGTTTTCTTCTCGGACGCGCGGACCAGGGGAGCAGCACCAAGCACTCGGGCCTACGTCCAACAGTGGACCTGGTGACTGCGGTAGCTCCCCACCGGCTCCGTGAACCGTCGAAGCTTGAGGTCAAGCGAAACAGGCCACTCCAACGCATGACCTTTGCCAGGCACTTGGGACGAACCCCGACCATGACGCTGGTGAACCACCTCCACCCTGCTTCCGCCTGGCACTCCACTCCACGCGCCCTTTTCCTCTCCATCGTGGGCTCGTGTCTGCACGTGGCACGTCGTTCTCTTCTACGCCTCCCAAGCGAACCACAAGGACGGTGGCACATTTTTGAATGTGCGCCAGTGTCATCATCTTTGTCTTTCACCACCGCACACATCGGAAGACTGCTGACCTTTTACGCGCTTATATCATCTCACCGACAAAGTGAACGAGGACGAAAGAGAGCGAACACGGAGTCCGTCAATATTACGACCTATAGTTACTGGCCACTGGCTCCTCGGTCGGAGCTTGTGCGCATGAGGGGCTGGCACGTGCACTGCGCCTGGCTTCGCTCGTCCTAAGGGATCCTGTCCACGTTTCGGTTGGTTTGCGGCGCCGGCACTGCGCAGGGTTGTTTTGCGTAGAACTGGAACCCTGGCAGTTTCTCTGGCATTATGATACATGGTGGACTGCTATAACATGTGCTTACAGCGAAAACATAGTTCACGTTTTGCCAACGTGAAGCTACACTTAGAATTCGCATTAGGCAGCATCGAAATCAACACGCTATTTGGCCTAGTTATAATTTCTTCATGTTTAAGGAGTGAAAAAAAAAACACCGTGACGTGGCAGGTAATACACACAGAAAATATGCATTTGCGCAAATCCCCTCTGATGAGCGCCTGTCTCGCCTCTATTCTCTGCTTCGTCCCCGTGCAGTATTGCAATCGCCGGTAGATATTCTGATGTAGACCTATTACCTTCTTAAAACATCTACGAACGTACAAACAGCTAACCCTATCCTCACTCGCTTCTCATTTTCAGCAAAGTATCGGCGCACTCTCCATATTCGCCGCCAGCTTGACCATCACCACAAGTAAGTATACTAATACTGCACAAAGTATGTGAACGGGTGTGTTCATGCACTCTTCCTTGCATTATAATGAGGGTATATTAGCGGCAGACTGTGACACAAGTTAGAGACAAGTATTCCCGTACGTGTTTCTGCTGTGCCTTTTCGACTGCATTCGCAACTCTGCACCATGTCGCATCACGTGGGAAGCTTGAGCTATTCAACAAAAAAGTATGCAAGTCGGCTCTTTGTATAAGGTGTGACTGAACTAGCGCATCGCATAGGTGGTCTTGGAGCAGTAGACGAGAGGGGGTGACTTATTACTGGATATTTGTGTGTTCGCTTCATTATGAACATAGTGTTCTTGTTTTTAGTAACACCCTTAGCCTTTCTATTTTCCATATGGCATCGGTACGCACTACAGACTGTTGCTGAACTACGGGACATATCACTGTTTGTCGGCACAAAGCCTGGTATTCTTCGCTAGTTTTATTATCTAGTTTCCCGTGTTTGTTTCATTTGCAAGACCCGAATACTCAGCGTCCATGAGTACTTTTCTTGAGTACCTTTCATGTACAGTGTTCATGAAGGTGCAATGCAATAATTGAGACACCTCTTTAAAACATTCAAAACGCATCTGTACTGAACCGTTTTATTTTGTTTTTCATTATCTTCATTTTAATTCAGTTTTTGGAGCACCTCTCATCTGGTGTAACATCGTGATTGGAATATGCGGAACACTCTACACGGCTCTTGTAAGTATCGCTGCGCAATAAACATGACGCGAAATTGTCGTGGCAACATTTATTCTCAAAACATAAGTCATATTATTGTGTGTACAGCTCGTGGGCTGCAAGATTTCATTTTTTTAGTAGCACTTAACCTGCAACATTTTAATAACCGGGTGAAGAGAAGTGGATCTTGAAGGATGCAGCTGTTTCTGTTGTGTTTTATTATTTCAATAAGTTCATATTTTCACACTTCGTTCTCTTTTTTAAATGCATCAACATCGATATCTTTCTTCGTACCATCATAGAAATTTCATCAGATTTTTTCTGGTTGATTTTCTTTCTTTGAATTGTCACTTCCCGCATTATACTTAATATTTGGGTGTTACAGATTCTGATGCTAGCACGTATACAGTTGTTAGAAAAAGTGAATCACAATGCTGAAGCTAATACCCGCATGTTCTTTTATGGCCCAAAATGCATCTGCTCTTATTGTACACTAGAACAAAAGAGTTACTGACCCGTACAGGTGGCACCAGTTGCTACATGCACGTTTTTCATTATTAAAACAAACATTCATGAACCCCGAACATGAAAAATAACCTACGCCTTCTCATAGCAAAGCAAGCACTGCAGTTGTTGCTGTGTCATCTTGAACCAGACGTGTGGCCGAATGCTTAAACTGGACAGTTTAAAGGAGTTTGAGAGAAATATTAAGTTGTGAGCAGTTATTTGTGCCTTTGGCCAATCCCCCAGAGTGGGTATTCGCCACATTTTCAAGGAACTTGACTTGACTTGCTTTAGAGGAGTTATGAAAGCGCATATAAAAGCTGTGACTGTTTTACTTAGAGCGTTTTCTTGTTTCCTTTATTCTATTTCGTTTTTGCATCACCTAGGGCGGACTGAGAGGTGTCGTGTGGACAGACTGCATGCAGCTCGTTTTCATCCTACTCGGTCCCGTCACGGTCATCGCGAAGATCATCATAGACTCTGGAAGTTCCAGAGGGGCCTCGATGGCCCTGCGTGAAATCAATCTCAGCACGTACATCGCAAAGTGAGCTCACTTTTTTCTATGTAAAATATAGATAGAGATAAATATGTGATGTTTACCGTCCCAAAACCACCATATAAATATTAAAGACGTCGTAGTGGGGGTCCCCGGGAATTTAGACCGCTTAGGGTCCTTTAACGTGCCCTCAAATCTGAGCACATGGGCCAACAACATTTTCTCCTCTATAAAAACTGCAGCGGTAGCAGCCGCGATTCAATCCTGCAACCTGTGGGTCAGCAGCTGAGCATCATAGCCAATAAATCACCGCAGCGGGGCTTGTGTAAAAAATGGCCTGTTTTTTGGAGTTCAGCTGCGTTTTTTTTTCATGGCGTGACGCCACGCTTGTTTCCGTTGCCACATAAGTGTAAGGCTTAAAAGAAAATGGGATACTTTACTCTTAGAAAGCGAGGAGCCCTTCAGGCTGCAGGCAAGGTGTCATTTACTGTCGGACGCTGACGTCGGCGCTTGTCGTGGTGCTCCATATGTAGTATATTGCGTGCGCACTTGTGCTAAGAACAAGCATTCTTTCTATTATTATTCGCGTGCCTTGATGATGATCAGTGAGCATGATCAACAAAAAAGAACAACTACTGCGCTTGGCGTAACACAGGCAAAACTAGGCATACAAATAAAAAATAAACAAGTAAGTGTGAAAGTGAAATAGTGTTATGTTGACTTTTTCAGTAAGATTTAACGAGGTGATTAACGTAAAGTTTACCCAAGTAAAAAAATTAACAGACAAACGAAGGGAACGTACAGGGATGTTAATCATGCCAAGTCAACCAAAACTGCCCCAAACGCTGTGACCAATCGCAATTAAAGGCACACCGTAGAGAAACACGGAACGGGCTTGGATTGATAAATTGTACTATGAAAACTCCACCGTCGGTAATTACACTGTCACACATTTATCAATAAAGGCGAAAATTTAGCTAAAACTCTAATTTTCAAAATTGGCACTGAAATCTCCACGTGCGTCACCGTTTATTTAAAGGCCTAGTGAACGTACCTCTGCGCCTGTTACTCTACAGATTTTCCTGAATCTTGAAATGTAAAATATATGATCTGCTCTGCGGAGAGTGTGGTTAATTTTGACGGATTAAGCGCTATATAGACCCCCTTGGGTGCCGTCAAAACATGTGATGTCATGGCAAACGGTGCGGAAACTTTATGGTGGCGTCGCCACAAACATTTTATTTTTGCGTGTCTTCTCACCGCGAGCTTGGCGTTCTTGGTATATAGATAGAGTAGTGTATGAACACGAGAAAAATAATTTTGCTCTTCAGTGGGCCTTTGTGCTTTCGCGATGCTTGAGCGAAACATTAGGCCACCTGAATTACGCTTCTTCCGAACTTGATCGGCTGGTAGATATTGCGTAACTGTCGTCTAATGTTTCTGTATTTGTTTTCTTTTCAGCGTTACGCTGGACATCACGCACGACGAGAACATTTGGTCAGCCCTTGTAGCGTCTGCGACGGCTGGCATTTACCGAGTTGGTCTGGACCAGGTCGTTGTTCAAAGGTGTATGGCCTCACGAACCCTTGGCGGTGCTCAGAGGTATGTACGAGCTTAACAACGTAAAAGTTTTAGCGTATCTGAAACTGAAATATTCGTGTTGTACCTGCAGACAGATAACCTAAGTGAAGCGATTATGTTGAAACCTGAATAAGTTGGGCATCACGTACTAGCATTTGGGACTACTGCGTTTCGTGTTTTTTTTAATCTACTGTTTAACCAATGTTCAGTCCAGACAGATTTCAAGTGTTTCCATAAGCCCATGCGTTGTGTGTTCACTATAGTATTTATTAGCTGAGCTCCAGAAGTCAATTCTCGCGTGCGTGATAAACATCAAAACAAAACCAACAAACGTTTTCTGCATAAGTGTCCCATCTTCACAATATTGTCCGCGAGGTCAGGCGATAGAAAATGGCGGAAAGTAAATGCGCGAATAAAATGTCATGGTTTCGCTGACATTGTTTGTCATCGTTTTGCTGACAAACAACGCAGAATTCATTGAGGTTGTATTTCTGGCATTGTATCATGTCGGCAACGTTTTCAGACTGGCGTTATCAATGTATTCAGAGCAGTGAATAAAAACAGATGTTTTGTTTGGATTTCATTTGCAGGACTGTCTTGATGGGATCGTTTATGCTCGTCGGCGTTTACCTCGTCAACCTATCTGTCACTGTGGCTTTGATAGTTTGGTTCTGGGGATGTGACCCGAAGTTGTCCGGAGCTATCCAGAACTATGATCAGGCAAGTCAGTGTTCGACCCAACTATACTGTGATACAGAGTGGAGTATTAAGCAAAACCATTTAATGCCTCGTACTCGTGGTGACCGCCCATCCGTTCGTCCAAGCCCTGGAACAGTGCCAGCTGTTGCCTTTCCCCTCAGACTGTTTCAGTAATCACGTGATGGCACAGCGGCGCATATATCAACAGTTGCACCTCCACCGCTGTGGTCTCTCCTCCTTACCCTGTCTCACCAGTCACGTGACGGCTGAGTGAGTATAAAAAAAAAACATGGCATAGTCAGTCGCATGTCTACAGGCTTTCGCAGAAGGCGCAGAAGTATTCAAAGTTTCCTTCAACCTAGGTTGCAGCTTTGGTAATAAATTATTCGTACACAATACCGTTTTTTATTCGAGTGACAAATAGGAAATTTTCCGCATTGAAGAAACTTCGTACGCGTTGCCAGGCTTCCGCAAAAGTTTTGTGATACAACGTATGCCGACAAAGCGGACTTGAAAACGACGCGTTTCCTTGACATTTGTCACTTATTCTTCTTACACAAAACTTGTTTAACAAATACCGAACGTTTGTACAAAAGAAAGAATATCTAAACCCGCCATGATCGAGTTCATTGGGCACACTACGATGTTCTTTTTTGGCTATGTACACAAAAAGCCAGTGTTTTACACATGTGTTGGAAGTTCACCAAAGTGCCTATTTCTATTCGAACACTTACGTGTGCCCACCCATGAGCTTTGCAAATAAGTGTGAAGATACATATAGGTTCTGCTTATTCTTCTGAACGTCTAGTGCCTAAACAATTTTCCTTTATGGGGCTCTGTTCACGTCAATTTCGTCAGACTTCATAACATTGTCGATCCAGAATATTTGATAACGTTATCAGAAATAATTGTATGACGCAGCTTTCGGTGTTTACATCTAACATTCGCGAATTACCAAGTCAACTGCCATGGTTTTGTGATACCGTAAGCGCTGCGTTCTGATGATCTTTTTTGCTAGGACATTGTGAGAACCATGTTTTGTTGGAATATTACAACATTCTTGTTAATACTTTTTTGCTCTTACAACCTCGCAATGCTTGAAGAAGTGTCCCGATGGATCAACGTATCCTTAGCTTTTGTACTATTCAAGCATCCCTGCCATTTGCTTATGACGTCCTCTAATATATGTAATAGAAATATTGCGACTTGAGGCCTTTATTGCAGTTTTAGGAAGATAGTAACGTAGAGTTTACGTACACACACCATAAATATTTGCGACGAGCAACGCGGCTTAATCTTCCCTTTTTAAGCAGCACCCTGCCTTTAATGAACAGCCAAATATTGCAAATGCAGCTCTGTGAAAAATCCACCTTTCATGCCGTGAGGCAATATCTATTGTCTAACAACATCGTCTAACAAGGCCACTTTATGCCTATCATAATTATTCAATAAGCATGTAAACTGATATAAACGTCATTCTATTGGTTTTGAATTCAGTTTGTTTTTTGCCCTCATCGTGATTACATGCTTCCCAACAGATTTTGCCGTATTACGTGAAGGCCTTCTTGGTTCAGATTCCAGGATTCACTGGGATTTTCCTCGCTGCCATTGTAAGCGCTGCTACAAGGTGAGTAGTAAAAACGTAGCAAAACGAGTTTTATGGTTATCAGTGTGTGCATCTGTGCTCCTTCCCTCTTGAGATGACACGAAGGCAATCGATAAGGAAGACAGAGAAAATTTTCAGGACGTCATTGGAAGCGTTAGTCAAAGCGTAACACTGTTAAAATAAATGCCGATGAAGGATGACACATAGCTTATCATAACATTCTTTCGGGCTAAATGTTAATTGGTGATTGACGGAACGTAGCGCAACTTGATGTTTCCTGATTCACACACTCAATCACGCAAGCATAAACACAAGGATGAACACCACGAACGGCGTGAATATATGCGAGATCGATGAAATTACAAGTTTTACCAAGTTTTTTCAAAATGAGGTGAAAATATCTTGGTAGGCGCCAAAACCCACAAACTTCGCACTACACATGCGATGAACTTTCATTATGCTGTGACGACTGATGTTTACTAGTTGACTTTTGGGGCTTATTTCAGCACGTGTATCTAGGACTATTGGGTGTGTGAGAATGGCTGTGTCAGTCAGGCCACTCGTGTCCATGGCAACGAATGTCAATTCTTACCCCTTGAATTTCCTGTCTCTAACAACACCATCCTTTTCAGTCAGAGTTTCTTCATAATATTGAATGTTTTTAATATAACAGTATCGTAGAAACCGAGGGAAATGCAAATGGCTCCAAGAAGGAAGTTCAACCAAAGTTAAAACATCCTGCTTTCTACTCTGCAGACGACATAACAGAATTGTGAACAAATTCATTTAAAGTTCATAAACGCAGCATAATATATTTATGTACAACACAATGGAAACTAGTTTTACCCTCAAAAACTGCAAAGTCCCATTAGACAACATCTTTACGTCTTATGTCTACATAAATGTGGTTAATCAGTGTTTTTTTTTAATCATGGTATAGTTCTCTAACCGGATGTGTAAAATCAGTTCACTTGACTCCGTGAATTCATGCCTCTTGCATGAAAGTGTAGAATATTGATAATTAGTAACTGTTTTCGATTATGAAGGCTAGTCATTTATGATTTATATGTCAACGTACAGCGGTCTATTTGGGTTTCATTACAATTTTGTTGCACGTGTCTTCGAGCTAAAATTACTAGTTTGACCTGTTCATGCCCTATGCACATATGGACACAGAGTTCTGAGAGTGTATTTTGCCAATCTAAACCAAGTCACTGCTGCTCTTCAGTGTCCCTTTAAAAAGATCACCCCCTCCTACTGTTCACATATAAAATTTCAGTACCGTAGGGATTGATTACTCAGTATCTGTTTATGTGCATAATACCAAAGACAAAAGACCAGTGACGACAAACTTGCTGTAGAACACGCAACATTACACTTTTTGTTACTGTAGTTTGAAATCCCAATTTTATTCAATAATTTTTATGCTATACCGCAGTGAAAACAGCTGAACTTCTAACACTTAACTTCTGTGAAGCTGGTGCAAACATTGCCCTTTTTTTATTCTTGCAGCAATTAATTTCTAGCTATCAATTAAGGAGAGAAAACTAATGAACAAAAAAATGTAAAACTTTCATGAAGTCGCTTTTCTGGATTTCCCGCCAGATCCCTGACGTAAGAGACGATTTTTCTAATTTTACTTCTTTATTCAGACCATTAACCGAGCGAAAGCGGGGCTCTGCCACCTGCTAACAGAGACACCTCATCCACCCTCACGTGAACAAAAACAACGCGCTACAATAGTCTCTCTATAGGGCACTCAGCATTTTCAAAGCAAGAAAAGATGACATCACCTCACAAGAACATTTGCCGCGTATGTGCCGTATCCAGTTAAATAATGGAAAGTTAGGTGTTTTTTAAATTACTTGGCAGTTAGGCAGATAGTGTGTGCGTCGCAATATATACAGACTCTAAGTACACTAGTAAAATTAAAAAAAATGTGTTCTTAACTGCCAATCGCCACATAGCCCTCTTGCTCATGCATCACAGGTCGTTTTTACTAGCTTTGCAGCCACAGCATGTGCGCTTCAGAAAGACGGATAAAAAAAAGACAGCTCCATTAGTAACCAAACAGTTATTCTACGCCCACAGTTAAGTCAAGACAGCTACGAGAATTTTCCCTGCGTTAATCACTTCATGAAAGCGTTAGAATCTATCGATCAGACAGTACCACAATGTCTCACTTCTGCTAAGTTTTACTTACGTATTCACTTCGCAATAAAAAAGAACAATCACAAGGCATATTATTCAATCACCTAAAGTGACTCCAAAGCAAGGACTACATTTATCTCCCCCCCCTCCTTTTTTTTGGTATGTCGATGTATTTACTGGTCCTTGAGGACCATAAATGACTCGCCGGATTTTACGTCCCAAAACTACGCTATGGTTAAGAAAGGACTCCAGCAACTTTGACCAACTGGTGTTTCCTAATGTGCACTGACATGTCACATACGCGAGTTCCTACCTTTTTACCTCCATTGAAATGCTACCGCCACGGCCGGCTAGAATCCCGCAACCTGCGGGTTACCAGCCAACCACCGTACCCACTACGTCACTGCGGCAACTGGCTTGCCCACCTATGACCGATTGGTGATGTCACGTCATGAACCTTTGCGATGTCACAATTACCTGATATTGACGTCGAGTTGATGTCTAAAAGTTCCGCCGTTATGTGGCAGTACAATGACGTCGTTGGTGACGTCCTAACGTGATTTTTTTTTCATCGGTGGTGTTGGCACCGGTCAATTTTTAACGCTCTTGCTTAATGCATGTTTACCATATTTTCCTTGAACTGCCAAAGTAGCTTTTGTTTTTGCTTTCCATCGCCTACGGCCAGCTGTGATCTACAATATCGGGGACAGGATTTACGCCGATTCGGGCATAAATCATCACCACACCTCGCGTGAAGTCAAGAAACGGGAAATACGCAAGACGTACGAGAGTGGGAGCGTACACAGAACGCGTGGAAAATCTTGGGAATCAGCCAGTTAATCAGGTGCCAACAAGGAATACAACGCCTTTGAGACATTTCGCGGGAGTAGCGTCATTGAGTTCTTTTTACTCTTTTTATAATTGTGCTCGGCATGTCTTCTGGGACACGTTTCGTACGCGGCAGCCTAGGTAGGCTACGCAACATTATCGACTTCAATACGCTGGACAGGCGATCTCATGTGCGTTGAAATATCCTGCACAAGCAATCTTTGTTGGCTTCCAAACCTCGCGACAGCTTGCTACGACACAAGTAGTCAATGGGCTTGTAAACGTATTGCAGTAAAACTGACAGCTGGGCAAATTGGTATGTATGCATATTACAGCTTTCTTCAGCGCGCACAAAACACAGAACAAGGAAACACTCGTCTCTCTGTTTCTTGTTCTGTGTGTTGTGCGTGATAAAGAATGGTATAATAAATACTTGTAAACGTTGTTGTAAGTTGCAGAAGGGCTTTCAAACACAAATATCAACTTTTCATTTCTGTAACTAGGTAGTAAGCACAATATCGCGCATCATTTGAAGCTGCCTTAGTAATGTATTGCTTTTGGAAAAAAATATTAACTCAGTAGAGGCGCTCGTGACCTAATTTTAAAAATTGAATGATATTCGCTGAAGCCGCAGTGTGTTTGTTTAGGAACGATATTTGCCAAGGTTAGTTATCTGTAAGAGACACAATTATTACGAGTGCGATTTGTGGTTTTCTGTGAACTGCCCAAAATACAAACCTCACACATTAAAATTTTGTCTGTCTTTTAAGTGTGGCGCTGTTAGGAAACATAAGCAAGAAAATGAAACGTCATTCTACTCGGTGAAAGTGTGTGACAAATGAAGCTGACGGATGCGAAATCTCATTTAGAAGTTGCCTGCACGTAAAATGTATTGCTAATTGCAGCTACTTTTACAAAATCATTTTTGGGTTGGCGCCGGCGTTCCAGCTTCTTTATAGCGTCACCAGCATCTTGTGGAGCCTCTCAAATGCGTGGCGTGTCAACTTTGGTGTAGGCGTGCGTACAGGAGGGTAGACCCTTCCTCTTATGAGAGAGGGGGGCACAAAGTCTGTGTCATACATAAACTTAGTACAGAGGGTAGCACCGTGACAAACCTTCACCCCAACCCCCCCCCCCCCCCCCTGAATGCTCACGCCTGTGTTGTTTAGTGTGGAATTTTCGCAAAGCTAGAGATTTTCGGACAGTTCAGTTCTTTAGGTCACCTTTCCCCATTGTCCTGCAGAGCATTCTGTTTCACCCCTGGTACAGCGCGACACAACGACGAGCATAAGCTGAAACAGATGTGTCACCGCAGCAGCCAATGGCGAGACGCCTGAAGCGGTTGTTTTCTGTATACGTGCTAGGTGCAAGCAGAGATCCACGTGGAACTTCCTGTATAAAGAAACACTGCAGGGGATGCAGCTGTAAATCGGGCCTGCACTATCGCGGAGACAATCGTGTGACAAATGTCACGCAACGAAATGCACCCCGGATATCCTGTAATCTCACCAGAGAGAAATGACTTGATCAACAATAAAAAAGTTCGAACTTATATTTAATGCACTCGCATAAAACTATTCATTCCATCGGATATCAGCAAAAATGGTGAACTCTGATAATTTGTTCACCACCGGCGGCTAGGTATGGCATCTACGCGACACTTCCTATAGAGAGAAAATCGTGCCTCCTTCCCCATGTGCTCTTTCGGCCACCCTGACGATGTGAATGTAATTTGCTCCTCGAGTAGAAAACAAAATTCATGAACCACGTAACTTAATGTCGATTTCACTTACAATAGCTCGTGCCGCAACACTGCTGGATATTCTCCCATTTACCTTTTGTATGGAAGAGAACCGACATTGCCATTCGACGCGCTTGTACCCAAGCCTGCCCGCCTGCCCAAAGCATATGCTCACCATTCTATCAGCCCAGCCGAGAAGGCCTATCAGATTGCCCATCGATGCCTTTTGGACTCGCAGCTTCATCAGAGACGTAGTTATGACGGTCACCACCGGAATCTACGCTTTATTCCGGGTGACCTCGATCTTTTGTAAATGCCGTCACGTCATGTTGGCCTGGCTGAAAAGCCTGTACCCGAGTATTCCAGACCTTACCGTGTGCTACGGCAGGTACCTGATGCTACGTATGATATATAGCCCCTTCAACCCTTCGAAGCCCTCCACAATATTTCACGTCGCTAGCCTGAAAGCACACTTTTTGTCAAAAACCTGCTAACAAGCGCCGGGTTGGTGCTTTTTCCGTCGGAAGTCGATGTTGCAGGATTGCGGCTATGCGGTGATGAAATGAAGAGAATGACGATGGCTGTACTAGTTTTCTACAGTCGATAAGTAAATATTTCCGCAACAAAGTTGCGGGGGAAGTTTGTTCTTTTTGAAGGCGACCATTTAATGCAAACAATATACACAGTTCATGGCTAACCATGGCTTTTGCGAAGAGAGCTCTTGTCATTTTCGCGCCGTTTCTTGAAGTCTCAAGCAATTTATGAAAATATCGACGTCCACTATACTATTGCGTTCATCTTGATGGGTCGAAGACAAATGTGTAGTATTGTGATTTTATGTTTTATTTTATGTGTAAATAATTGTATTGGTCTGTTTTATTGGAGTGTGTGCCAAGCCATACAAAATATTGCAGTGAAACGTGTACATGCGAATTCATTTTGCCCATTTGAACTTGTGGTTCAGTAGCTGCGTACATATGATCTTATTTTATCAATATGAGCTTCCGTATGGCGCAATATTGTACTGCATTTGTGCATAAAATGTTTGATTGTATAACATTTAGAGCCCGATTCTTTTTCTTACTACATATATTTTGTGCGAAGTAAGAAAGACTAGCCAACACCACTATAGAGGCATCGAGACCTCTCAATCATGATTTTAAATAAAAAACTCTGCTGTAAATGTTCTTCACGCTAAACTAAAATGTCGCCCCTGAATAAACCGAGTGGAACCTTCAATCTCATAAACACCGTTTTATGCAAATATAAATAGTGTTTCGAACGTTAGTAGACTGACATAAAGACCACCACGTGATCGGTATTACTGGTTTTGTTTTAGAGCCTCGTTTTTTGTCGAGTCAGAGTGACTGAATGAACCATTTTTTCCTGTGCAGCACGATATCATCGCTCATTAATTCCCAAGCGGCGGTCGTCTACGTTGACGTGCTGTCGCCAAACATCAAGGGAGCCAGTTCTCACGTCAAATGGATCACACGGGGCACAGGTATAAGAGACAGGACATTTGTTGAACTTTGTATTGAATCTGATTGTGCATTCCACTCATAAACTGACAGAGCCTGCCCTTTTTAGGGCTTGCTCGTCATGCTCGAGCCTTGTCCGTTCATCCCGCCGTCTTAGGCACGCTCTCTTTGGAGCAAATGACAGGGTCAGAATAGAACGCGATGCACGCCTCTCTTTTTAGAAGGCGCGCTAGGCAACCAACGCATCCAGAACCTTCGCTGCCTCTTATAGGACACGCCTTTGTATGGAAGATGTACAGAGGATTGACGGTTTGCCAGATTTGACCTCTGGATCAAGCTCCCTCATCATTATTCTTTTCGTAGATGTGGCGTCACTTTATATAACCTATTTTTTTTTGCAGTCGAGCTATCGTGCTGGAGATATGCCGTTGCTCGCAGATAGGACATTATCATCTTCATGAACGGGAACGCATTCTCTCTTTCTATTTCTTCATCTTCGTTCTCTTTTACATGGCTTGCAGTACACTCCAAAAAAAAAAAAGAGTAGTTGTGACTAGTTTGGTGTAGTCCCAATATGCAAAGCATATGACGCTATTTACCCTTTCAGCCTTAATTTTTTTAACTGGCAAATATTTTTGTTTCTCGTTGATTTGTAGTTACTACAACCTGAAAAATACGAAAAAATTTTTTTCTGAGCGTCCCGTCAGTGCACGAGCAAAATGGCTCCATGTCCATAAGACACCAAGGATTAGTGGTATTAAAGTGAAATATGGTGAACTTAAATATATCTATTAACACTGTCAGTGTGAATATTGTTGTGAAACTAACACACAGCTGTCACGTATTAGTTACAGTGCCTAAACTGTCTGATAGCAAGTTTTGAGCTCGTGATACACAGCTCCTCATTGCACATGAACGACTGCCGCCTACCTATTGAAGACTTTGGAAGATCCACATCATAAAAAATTGCCGATTCCTACTTTGCAACGCCAGAATTACTTCCGCTCATGTTCGCAAGGGAACGTTGATGTAACTCCACTTCATCGTCGCCTCCTTCTAGCTTCATCACCCACCATTAATATATTTCATAAAACAAATTAAGTTTTACTACGTACTATTTCTCTATTAAACGCTCCTTACATATTATCTAAGGGATGTGGGCAGGTTTCTCGACTAGAGTAACAAAAAATCGGGAGCTTTTACGTGAGCCTCTCATCTGGAATAGCCTATATGCATTCAGAGGTCTGACAACCACTGAGCCATGGTGTGCTATGCTTAGGACATGAAGATTGTCCACTGCTGTGGGCGATACGTTACTGTTATGGAAGACCTACTTTGTAATAGCAGGTATCCTAGAAGCAACTTCAAAAATACGATAGATACTGATCTAATACTTCACCAGTAAGATGTCATTCATAATTTGGTTGTGGGGAGTGTCATTCTTGTCGCAGTCCGACATTTTGTTTTCTACTTTCCAGAGTTCTAAAGGAGATGACGACGAAAAACTTACTACATATGCTTGCGCAGAGTTATTGAGGATAGTTCGGACACCTGTTTCAATTTCTGTCTTCATTATGTCGCATTTGGCAGCAAAATTTCTTCAAGTTTGTTTATGCAATGCCAGGGCCAAAAGGGTTAAAGAAACACATTGACTTTCTCGTGGGTCATGCGACTCTCAAAATGGAGTAAAATGACCCCCACAGAAAGTTGAGTGGCCCTCTTAAAGAGAGTTGTATAAGTGACAAGCCAGAACTGTCAGAACAGCCAAATGATTCCGCCCCCTCCCCCTCTTTTTTTAGACTGAACACGCACACCGATTTGTCCAACGTGGAGAGCAGTAGCGCTGATGGGTGAGAGAACCCGTGCGGAGAGAGAGAGAAAAAAAAGAAAGAGAGAAAGAAAAAAACGATATAGAGAAAAACAAATGATTAGCTTTGTGAGATTTGAAGTCTTGTGTCCATGATTCGAAGGGGAGTGTCGTAAAGAGAAAAATAGAGAGAAACAAGGGGAGCAGAAAACAGCTAAATAGAGAAAAAGAAACGAAATTGATGACCCTGAAACTTCGCCTTTAAGAGTTGAACGCGGTAGCGATGTTATGTTCCTAGTGCGTACTTCGAACACTCAGTGTGTAAAACATTTTTGAACTTCCTATGTACCCACTAAGTGGCCTTAAGTGTGCCGTAGTGTGTGTGCCTTTTGTAGTGGGTGATTGACTTAAACGATGAGTTCATCATGATAATCCCATGTCCTGACGCCCGATGGCAATGTACGCTTGAACCACGCATTATTACGGCAATAATTTATGTTTATTGTGAAGCATGTAGAACGCGCGTGTTTGTAATGAACGACTTAATTCCACCACTTTTTTAGGCCGAGGAAGTCATTTCCACCAAAATTTTAAGCAGAAGCGTGGGAGTGTGGTAGAACAGCCGCTTGCCTCGAAATCGACTCGGGTGCGATTCCCACTTAGGCCCAGACTTTTTTATTAGTTTATTTGCGCTCTTCTCATTTTTTTTGGTAACGCAATGATGAATTTTCATGCACAACACACGACACCGATGCCGGAATTTCTGCGAAATCAGGTCGTTACTCTATGGCGTTATTATGGAGAACAAAAAATAGACACAAACAGAGAGCGAGCAAGTATAGTATAGCACTCAGAAATTGAGAAATAGGTGACAGTGCAAAAGCCAAGCCATAACTGGCTAGACACCTCTGCTGTGATCTGTAGCTTTGTGCGACTTGGTAAAATTTTGCTTATACACATGTTCAGTACTTGTTATCAAGAAAACTACGCCAAAAGCATGGGCGGAGAGAGAATAAAAATAGCGCCAGTGCATATTACCAACTCAAATTTTTATTGAAGACACGATGAATGTAAAGCAAAACAAAAACACAATAGCCACACGCGCGTGCTCAAAACCCTAAAATACTCATTCACGCATCGAAATAATCTATCTCTGCTTGGTGTTTACTGCCATGAAAGGCTTGGCGACGTAGCTATTCCCGGCCTTTAAAAATGAAATAAGCTTCATCGAGCTCACGAGTCGCATGTTTAGCCACGCAATGACTCTGGTTTTTCGAAAATCTGGAACCAGTTAGCTGGTTCGTCAAGTTCTTCGTGGCATCACGTCACGCAGACATTGATTACTCCGGCGCGCAAATGTAGGATTTTTCAGATTTTGAGCACGTACATGAGATATTTGTTGTTTGTGTTTCTCCTATTCCTCCTGATTTCAATAAACTGTTCACTTGTTAGTATGCGTTTGTGCGATTCATTTCTCTCTTCGTCCACGTTTTACGCCCAGTTTTCTTGATAGTGGAAAGCAAAACTGGCAACAGTTTATGCTTCTATGCTCAGTGTCTTGCACGAATGACTGCGCACGCCACTCTTACCCCGGTATTCACAAACGCTCCTCTACTTGACTTTCATCCTTCGCTTGACGGAGTTGAGCACTGCGCCACCGTTCAGCTGAAAACAACACTGCACTAATCAAGAATAGCAGCAGTTTATCTGTGGTATGCAGTGACTTGCTGTGCCTGAAGAAGTCACTCGCATCGGCTTTCTAAAGTCAAGGTGAAGCGTTGAGGAAAGGGACGTTCTAGAATACGGGGGTGAGACCCAGTGAACTTGATGTCTTACGGGTGTCTTTATACGTGTGCTCAGCAAGTACACGAAAAAAATATTATGTGGTTATATCCATGTGCAGTGCTTCATTGATTATGAAGATATTTAAAATGCACGTGCTTTTCTTTTCGTTACCCTTTTGGTGCAGCGTTTCTACTTGGGATATTAATGACGTTGTACAGCTGTATCTGCATATACATGGGCTCCATTACAAGGGTAAGTGTTGGAGTTACATTGAAGTCTAATTCTGGAAAAGAAAAAGCTAATTTTCTATTTTGTGATGATATGAGCTTATCTTTTTCTCATATTTTAATTCTGCCTACTTTGTATTCACTCTTCTCTATCATGTCATATATCCCTCAGATTAAATGAAATGAAATGAAACAATACTATTAAGACGAAAGAATAGCAAGGCAGCAGTTAAAACCACTTTTGTAATTTTAGGGCACAGTTAGGCCATGCTGAATAACTCCGAGAAAAAATAGCGGTTGCTGAAGAAATAAAGAAACTTCCGCAGAACAACACCATGTCTCGCACTACAGGGACACCATTGTACAAGGCTATCTGCACAATGTTTAGATTAAGTAGAGTGGTGGCTTAGAAATACAGCTAAGTGCGAACTGGCTGGCCGCGCACAGTATTCTGCGGCTTCCGGTTAGGATTAAACACACTCCTAACCTTTTACCAGTCTATACAAAGCTACCTAGTATTGAGCCATGTGGAAAATTAAATTAATTCAGGTGTCGTAAGGCACGGGAGAGCATATTTCTTGGATGTGTTGCCTTCAGTCGTGCAATACTTTTTTGTCTCGTTTTGGTATTTCTAGTACTACAATTTTAATATGAGTGGCTTGCGCAACAAGTGACGCTCTCGTTTCTGCTTTCATTTTTCCCTAGCACTTTTGGACTTCTAGTTTTTCGAATAATCAGAAAACAAGTTAAAAAAATAAACCAGTGCGCAATCAATAGAAGCAACGAGCTATATTGTAGGGGTGTTCGAGTAGTCAACTTTCAACTCCAATCGAGCTCAAAAACAACAGGGCCGAATAGCAGCCATGAACATCGCATATCGTGTCGAATGTCCCATACGAAAGATTTAATTGAAAATTGAAAGACAAAACAACGTATATAGTGTGCTTCGTTGTGATTTTTTCTCCCGGGCCAAATGTTTTCGGGTGACAGTTTAGAGCACTGGTGTACAAATGCGCGCCGGAACGATGGCAGTCTGAATGAGTGGTATGACACGGCAGAGCGACTGAACAGCGCGAACGAAAACGTTTTTTTTTTCTGACGTTTGTGGTGTTCAAAATATATGCAATGCATTCATGTGCACCGCTGTACTCTTAAGGCGAAATCCTGTAATGGATTATGCTCACGCCCAAGCGACCTTCCATTCGTCCACCCGTCTGTGACATGGCACGGTGCCAGGTGGCCGCCGGGGTTAATGGATGCCGACAGCATCGGTCAAGCCTTGCGTTGAACTGTACAGCGCTCGCGTTTAGCTACCGTAGCGTCACTGTGCCCAGCCAGCGATGTTCCGCTCAGGGAATTTCCGCTTTTCCATGGAATTTCAGCCTGTCACTTTAGGCGAGAGGGGAAAAAGCGAATCTTCCTGGTACTGCACGGAATTTCAGGAATGGTTAAGTTATCATATGACGACCGATAATCAGCGGTCACAGTGTGCCTTCATCTGCTCCGATCCGTTCTGGCGGATGCACGACGCAAGCATAGCCCTTGAGATTTGTTTCAGACATTTACGTGGAGCTATTTCTCATTCACTATTGGCGTTAGACTCGAAGCCCCCAATGTGCAGTGCACTAACAGTATATGAACCAATAAAGTCGTGCTTTTGTTGTGTGGCAGTGGAGGACTAGTCAGGATTTTAAATGTCGCCAGTATTTCAGACGCGTGTAGTTATCGTATTTGTGTGCGTGGATGGAGGCGGAAATCAGTACTGTTGATGCAGGGAAATATGCTGGGAATTTCGTCAACGTTTTCAAGAAAAAATTCCCAAAATAGAGAATTTTCATGTTTTGAATGGGAATTCTTCGGCGTAGTACGAAACATCACTGTGCCCAGTTTGCTCACCATGGTAACCACTCATTCAAGAAGGGAGACGCGCGCATTCCATTCTATTTCGCCGAACACACTTGGGAAATTACAAAGTGTCCTTCTTGTTAAAAAGTGTTCTCGACACCCTTTTTTTCTTATTTAAAGCAAAGATCCCAAGTTATTTAAAATTTAAGGCAGTACTCATTTAACCCGCGGAACGCACAAAGGCATGTGATGATGGTGTGTGAGCGCCTTTACTAGACACGCAAGCCTTAAATTAGGGTCACCTCTATTTTTTGTTATTAGCTGGTGCGGTATTTCAGTGGGTTTCAGCAAGAGAAGCTGCGTAGTTCGCTTGTCGTGTAGTGTCTGCTTGTTTTTTTTCGCATAATATTTGCGAGAGTACGCAAAAATAATTATACCTGCTTCTTTTGAATGCAGGTCATAATGATGGTGCTTTCCGCATCAACAGGACCTTTCGTGGGCTTGCTCATTTTGGCAATTGCTTTCCCATTTGTACATACAAAGGTGAGTGATTAACACGCCTTTATAATTTTTAGCTTATGATTAGATTAGATAAATCGCAGGTGCATTATACAGCAATATGATATAAGCAAGCCTTGGGGCAGGCTTTTTCATCCATTCTGGTAAATTTGTGGCGACACACATACATTGGCCTTTGGTAATAATATTACCTCGCGAAATACCTGTAGCCGTCTGTTAAGTAAAAAGGCCTTATGGCTGCTGCTACCTAGTATAAAAATTTTCTATTTATAACAACAATGACGATATAATAATAATAATAATAATAATAATAATAATAATAATAATAATAATAATAATAATAATAATAATAATAATAATAATAATAATAAAATTGGCAATTTTTATTATTATTACTTTACTAATGAGTGTATGGTTGTTCTTGGCCACTTGAAATATATTATTGATGGTTATTATTATTCTATTTTGCGCTGATTTCTTTTTGTCTGTGCGTTTTCGCTCTTTTTATTTTTATTCTTTCTATTTATTTATTTATGTTCATGTACAGCAGCCCTATGCAAGCCTATTGCAGTAGTGCGCTGGGTACACATGAACAACGTACACTGATTACAACATTGGCATCAAAGCAAAAAAAAGCAAAGAGGCAATTATTTATTATAGCAGTGCGTTTAGAAAATCTGATAACGACCATTCACGAATACTGCCGAGTAATTCGTTCCACCTTTCAATAACTCTATGAAAATAACTTTTATTGAAAATGTTCGTGTGCGTAAAGAAGTGCTTCCAATTGAGGTTGTGGTAACATCTAGTTTAAAGAGTATTAAAAATTGAGTTGTAATCACTAGAGCATAGTCGCAAGATGAGTAAAGAATTGAGTGAAAAAAGCTTCAGAAAATCGGCATACCGCCTGGTATATAGGAGTGGGGGTTTAATGAGATTCACTGCTGATGAACCTAAAGAGTTATTATCGTAGCATAGAAAAATGAAACAAACCACCTCTGTTTAAACAGATGCAATTTTTGGGACGTCGCATATTTTAAACGGATGCAAGACACATGAAGCATATTCTAATATAGTATAAGCGTTTTATATAACAGTCACTTAGTGCATTTTGGAGATTTATATGACATATGACGCAAGTAAACCATTTTTTGAGTGCTTTGGATGTGATGTATTCATTATGTTGCGCCCATTGCAAGTTGATTGATATTATTCGATTCATTGATATGTGACGGTTAACGTCCGACATATGATTATGAAAGATGTTGTATGGGAGAACTCCAGAAATTTCGACCTCCTATGTTTGTTTAACGTGCACCCAAACCTGAGCAATCTGGCCTAGAGCAGCGCCCATTTCAATTTGTGTGATGAGATAACCCCAGGGTATTTGTACTTTTGTATTCGGGGAATTATTGTGTTTTCGAAAGTGTACACATGTGGCAATGGAGAGTGGCTGTTTGTCATTGATGCCACTACAGTTTTCTGGAAATTAACGCACATTTGCCAATACCTGCAGCATGTGATACGTAATTTTGAAGTAAGTTATGATGGCTAGAAAAATAAATTACCTAATATAAGACGCAGTCTTAAGCATAAATATGGACCTTTGACTTAATGATATTCAGAATGTTCATTTAAAATATTTAAAATAATTAGGGTCCTAGAACGGACACCTGTGAAACACCCAAAGTTACATCGACACCTGAGAATGAAGTGGAGTTGAACGAGACATATTAAGATCGAGATTCAGGAAAGCTAGCTATCCAGTTTGTTATTTGAGGGCGATTTGTTACAGCGTCCATATTACTTAGCACTACAGCTTTCGACACTGTATATAACAGTGTTGAAAGCCATGGAAAAGTCTATGAATAACGCACTGGAACACGTTTAATATGAGGCCCCGTTTGGTCTAACAGCGGTGTGCGGCATGCACGCTACGAGGGTTCCACTTTACGTTCAGGCCTGTGACGCCTGAAATACCTCTAAGTCGTACACTTAAAATTTATTTGCAGGCCGGTTGACTCATGCGGAGTTGCACGTGTAGTGATGTTTGGGTCTGACTGACTTTCTCATAGAGGAAACACAGAAATTTCATAAAAATGAAACAAGCGCCTAATTAAGCAAGGGCAAGTCAATGACAGGAGTCAGCAAAAATTAACTAAGAGGAAACAAGCACAAGTACGCGCGATTAAAGAAAAGCTGTCTTCTAAAAGAACACTACAAGCGGCACAAGCAAACACCATGCGGAATGATAATAAAATAAAGGGACGTGATGGAAACTTTGAAAGATACAAAGAAATATTACAACAAGAATGTGTTCGTGTTTTTATGTTTCTACGGGCGCCGCAGCGCACAATAAGACATTATTTACAAGCTGGGCATAATAAACTAACAGCTGAAACAAGGTCATGATAAAAGGTTTTGTATGGACCTGTCCAGCTCGTGGTTCCCGTAAGAGAGTTAAAGGGGTGCCGCTGACAGTCTCACCAGCTTGGGCAGACGACGAGGGTGCCCAGTGTTGCGGCCGCCTCAATACGTTGTGGGGGACACTTCAAGCTCACCGCATACGTGAGACTCGTGACACCAAAGACCGCGCTTCTCGCTGGTTGGAACGTGAACTTAAAAAGCAGTGAAATTATCTTCGGTGACTAAACGTGTCACCTTCGAGGTCATTCTCTGCGAACACATACGTGCGCCGTTCGCTGAAGGTGTAGGGGAGACGTGACAGCGCTGTTGCCGAGTCAATAGTTCCGGGAAGTCTTCCCGATTCAAAAGCACCCTCTCTTCAATGAAGGGGTGAGCGTGAGAGAATGCTCGACGTTTGTGACGTGCATCAATTCAATTGTCCATGTCAAGGTTGCTAGAAATGTCATGGGCAAACTCGACCAGTTCTTTTAGTGTGCTGAAATCACGACGCAAATGACGATGAATGTTCGAGAGTAGGTTCTTCGCCTCAACACTTTTCTGTTTTATAATGAAGTGCTCCTCCTAAACGTCTTCTAACTGGTGGAGATGCTGGGGATTCATTCCTCTTGCCCTCCTTGACTCCTTGTTTTTATATATCCCTTCATGTGCCCAAGAAGCCTGGTGCGCAAGCTTGTTTTACCGCTCTGTAGAGCCCGATAACCACACAATAGCGCCCTGTAGTCCTAGGCCTTCATTTTCCATATCCACATTCACGTTCTTGACAATGTGCACTGCGTACAATGGGCACGGGCGTAAGAACATCATTTTCTGATGATGGGCGTATTGATTTGTTACTTCTCAGGGTGCGGGCATTTCTACGCTCCTGCTCTTGGGCTTCCAGCTGCTGGTCATGTGGCAGGCCATCCACAGCGGCACCAAGCCACCGTTCATGCCAGTCAGTCTCGACTACTGTCCGGACAACAGCACCCGCCTTGAAAGCAACTCGAGCTTCACAACTATTCTGCCAACTGAAAGGTGAGCACCCCGTCAAAATGTTGCCAAAATGTCTTCGTGCAACTGTAGGCAGCTTCACACCAATGGTACTAAGCATGAAGAGAGAAAGTATGGGCGAAATTTTTCGTTTCTTGTTTTTACCTATTCATTTTTTTCTGTTTTCTCTTTGTTCTTTCAATATTCGTTCTATTCTCTGTTCATTTCGATTTCTTTTTCTTGATCTGGTTAGTAAGCACCTGTCGAGAACGGGGCATAACTAAACCCGCTAAACCGGAATGCGCAATAAGGAGCAAGATCGTTTCATTTCTTGGTGTGCGCCATCGCCGCCGATAATAATAAAAACATAGATACAGTGTCAAAGCAATATGTTGCCCACCGCACAGCTTTTTCTTTTTTGCCAAAGTGCAGCAAAAGAATGTGCTAGTCTCGCATGACCATCTGACAGCGCGCCGAGGCCACGCGGCGACGTCGAAGAGCATTTCGAAGTATTACTTGGTCCTCAACACACCACGACTGACACGCCGAGCGAACGAACAGTGCCGTCTTTGCGTGATGTATGTGTACGAGGCTGTACCACAATTCGCCACTATGAGAAAACCTAGTTTCATTGAAACGCGGTACGCTATCCTATAGAGCCGCTTCTCTCCCGGCTAATTACGTGCAGTACGTCAGTCAATCGGCTGGCGCCGTTACAGTCGCAGCTCATGCTGTATGCGCTCATTTGTAGTGGTAGTGTTCTTCGTCTATTCACTCTATCCGACGCGACAAGCTACGCGCAGCCTCTATGCACGGTCTTGAGCGATGAGCTTCCTGCAAGCTGGGCGTGTTCCTCGGGGCGCTAGTGGTCCTGGAAGTGGATGGAGGTGCGTGTGTCTTATGGCCTAATAAAATTGTGCAATATGGTTATAACAGTGCTACACTTGCTGTGCCATATTCGTGCGTTTAGCGTGCTAACATTCGTTTAACGAGGTTTTCCGGGGCCCGCGATCCACAGTGATAAATTCGGCAACAGCACGCTGCTTTGTTTTGATTTAGCCAGCCTTCATGGCATAAGGCACGAGCATAGGAACAAAGCTGTGAGCTCTTACTATCTCATTGTTGGTTTAGTAGCAAGAAAGAAATACCTGCATGCTCCTAAAACAATAAAATTGGTTCAGAATTGCATGCCTGTACAATTTCTGCCTCGTCTAGCCATACCGTCTCCTTCTTTTGTTTGTGAAAGCATTACGGTTATGATGATGCTTGTGAAAGCATTATGGTTATGGAGACGTGTTGATTACGCCACATGTGCTGACTGACAAGGTGCTTCAAGAAATGCGCGCGATTTCGAGCGTTTTGTTGCAAGTTTGAAGAATTTCTTTGCGTACTGCAAGTACGTTTGTATCTATCTATCTATCTATCTATCTATCTATCTATCTATCTATCTATCTATCTATCTATCTATCTATCTATCTATCTATCTATCTATCTATCTATCTATCTATCTATCTATCTATCTGCTTACGTTTGGGTGCTTTCCTGATCACCCTCTTGAGTTGGCGCTAACGAAAATGAGTAATGAACGGAGAGATGGTTAGACAAATATGGCGCACTGATCAAGACATGAATAATGTCACAATCCCATTGAGTACGTCGTCAAGGGCTTCGTGCCAGACCGTGGTGCATATCCGCACTTTGGTGTGTGCCACTGGTATGCGGGTATGTGTCACAGGTGATTTATCAATTTGTGGGGTTTAACGTCCCAAAACCACCAGATGATCATGAGAGCCGCCGTAGTGGAGGGCTCCGGCAATTCAACCGCCGGGGGTTTCTAACGTGCACCCAAATTTGAGCCCACGGGCCTTCAACATATCCGCCTTTATCGGAAATGCAGCCGCTGCAGCCAGGATTCGATCCCGTTACTTGCGGGTCAGCATCCGAGTACCTTAGCCACTAGGCCAATGCGGTGTTACTGTGCCGCCGGTGATTGACGCTCAGTATCTACCAGGCAACGGCAAGAAAACACATCGAATGAGCGTTAAAAAAAAAAGCTGACATCGGCAGCGTTGACTCAACGAATTCGTAGAATAAATGTCTACGAATTCCAGCAGGACCCAAGCCCAGCAGGACCCAAGCCCTAGCACTCGTTGCGGCAACCAAGCATTTCACCACAAAGCCATGCCAGGTCTTTCTTCAAAGTACTTTTCAAGAAGGCTCTAATGATCACGAAACGTCAATTGTGGTTGCAGTGCTGGATATTCCAAATTATAAACATTACATATGTACTCCTATGATACAGCCGGTATGTCGACTTAACGTTAATTGTAGTGAGATACCTTGCTCCAAATTGATTCATGTAACAGCGTTCAGGAATACCATCTTCATGATCACCAGCACTTCCTATGAACTTATCGCTTTTTGGTGTTGCCGGTACTCATGTCGCTGTTGCACCGTTGCGCAAGTGCAAACGACTTGTTATATTACTATCTATCAATGTTCAGAATATGTCTGTGTGTGCAACATTTTGACATATTTTCAACGTTATTTCATAACGTGCTACTCAATAAAAAAATTAAAACGCGGTCACTTTCCGTCTGAATGCTTCGCATAACGTGTATTCCCAAGGCACGTGGCATCTGCCGACTTTTTCGTATAGTCTTTATTGGAATACTCCAACGCAGAAAGTTTTGTCTGTTTGCCTTCTTATTGGTCTGCCTGAAGAGCAATTCATTTTCACCCCTTGCTAAAGACCCACCCATCTTGTTCTTTTGGCTGCGTTTATACTTGTGTACAATGTGAATCAAAAAGCAACTATCACGCATGTTTGAGATGAAACATCAATACGTAAGAGTTCTGTGTCTCTTAATTTGAAAAAAAAAATAGATACGTAGTTCTAAAGACAGAAGGGTTCATCCCGCTACGCAGACATTGCGACATTAAAAAAAAGCGGGCGTTTCTCACGCTTCGATAAAAAATTCAGAGGCTTTAGCTAAAATGACCCTACTGCCACCTATCAGTACTCGACCTTTTAAAAAAAGAACTTTCGATTCTTCACCTTACCGCCAAATGGTGTCTTATCTCAGGCAGCGCTAAGTAACGAGTCCAGACAGAAGACCATCTTCTTTCGACGTCCTCTGCAGTGAAGCACAAAAATACGCGGCCACTAAGTGCATACGTATATTCATGCTGGTTGGTTGTCATAAATGGCCCCGCGAGTTTAGGAACAAGAATATATCTCTTCCCGCAGCGAAACACGTTTGGTTTAGCACCGTATCCGCCATCATTTTTTCCATATCTAATAATGTGGGAGAGTGTGGCCTAAAGCATGTACACCAAGTAAATTTTCCCAATTTTAAGGGGCCTGAACCGCAGAAACGGAGTGCCATCAACAGCACGGGGAGTGTAGGCACAGAAATTCTGCCATATTTGGAGGTCGTTTCCATCTGGGGCCATGCTAGAAAAGTCTTTGCTTGAAACAAAAAGCGAAATTGGCTCAGCGACACATTGTCGCTGAGCTTTTCCAGGAAATTTCGTAATTCCCGAGCACTCGTACATGTTGAACGCCGATCGCATACGTATAATCTTTTCTTAAAAGCGTGATGAAAGTGATAGACTTTGCCAAGCTGCTTGCGTAACCAGCCTTATGGTGCGCTGTATAAGTGGTGCCCTAAGGTAACTCCCGGGCTACCTTGTGAAATGCTGCCTTATCGCGGCGATAAGGTTCAACAAAGGTTGGATTGAAACGTAAGATCAGTTTACGAAACGCCCTAAGACGCCGTAAATGTAAAGAGAGCAAGAGATACAGATAAGGTCGGTTTATAAAAGCGGGTCGTGAAGTGGCGCGAAGCCGGACGAGTGCTCGAGCATACAGGTAGATACTTATAAAGATAACCTTTTCGGCGAGAAGAATTACTGGCCTGTTTGTCGGTGGTCGCCACGCGGCCTTCATTGTTAGCCTATCATTACCCGTAAGACATCGCCGGCATCTGGCGGAATGTAGAATCTCCTATCTGCGGATATCCTCTATTCTCAAAAAGAGTGAAAACATTTAGCGGTACAGTGCAGCGTCGAAAATTTCAGCAGCGCAGTAAAGTTTCCCGGCAAAAGTGTCATTGCTGTGTACAGAAGCTATGCCGTAAGCGATAGACATAGGTCGAGACACAATGCACACGGCTTAAGCAGTCAACAAGGCATTAAGTTCTATAAGACTCGGTCGGGGGTTCCTCACACATGAGTTTTAAATTTTAGATAGCACTGTAGTGAAGAGGAATGCCCAGCGCTGAATCCATGTCGTGAGCCTTGCGCGAGGCACGAGCTGGAGCTGCCTGGCCGGTTTTGCTGTTGCAACGCTGCCCGCACTCGTCCAGGTTTTGCTGCTATACTATTCCGACACCACCACCGCTTTGAGCTTCACTTTTACCCGCTTAACGTCTGAAGCGGGTATGTAGTAACTACGTCTGACTACATTTATTTCTCTTCATATCGTTCCTCTGTTTTCCGTTTTTTTTGAGACTCTGTATTTCATGTTGTTTTTTTCTGTTGAATTCAGCGCTTTTTTTAACTTTATAGATTATGCTTTATTCTCTCTCTCTCTCTCTTTACGTTCCTTGTCTTCGTCTCACCTTCAGTTCTCTTTCCCACCCCTTTGCTGCACTGTACTAAACAAGGTCATGCTAACGTTCCCGTATAGCTGAGTAGTTCAGACGGTCGCCTTCGGATCTTTGGTACGCGGGCTCGCATGCATCTTCCTTCGTCCAAGAAATTTGGAGGTGTAGAGCTCTTTATGCCATGGGTCAGGCGTCCGCAATGTGTTCAGTAGTAGTAGTTGTTAATGTCATGGTAGTAGTAGGTAGTCACCTCTCATTTAGTCCTTGCAATGTGCGCTGGATGGCGGTATTTGCATGTGATGAATATATGATGAAAACATGCGAAATGGCAGTACTTGGAGTGCTCACTAAATGGATGGACGAATGAATGCATGCATGGACGGCCACAAGGACGGAGAGACAGACAACCAGAAAAATGGATGGACAGTCATACAAATGCACGGACACACGGGCGGATGGAGGGACGCACAGACGAACGGACGGATGAATGCGCGGACGGATGGAGGGATGTACGCACGGACGGACGCTCGGACAGATGTACGGACAGACGAAGATGCACGGATGAATGGACTCACGGACAGACGCAAGGATGGATGGATGGACGGATGGATGGGCGCACTGCGGACGGACGGAAGGAAGAATCAACGAATGGACGCATGGATTGACGGACGCTTGGCCCCACTCATCATCGTTCAGTCCGGGGATATGCTGTGATATTCTTCACCAAGAATTTTCCTCTCTCTCTCTTTCTGTGCTTTAGTTGCTGCTTGGCGAACATCCACGCTATAGCAGCAATATCAGTCACAACAGTGAATTTTCGCCCGAAAAGATAATGTCGAAATTCATCATCGACGCCCCATACCACTGCAAGACATTCCAGCTCGTTGAAGTGATGCTCGGTATCTGAAAGCTTCCTTTTTTCTCTTTCTTTCTCAACCTCTGCGCTTGTTTTCTTGCTCGTCAGAGTTATTCTATACCACGGTGGACAGGCACATGCGTTCCGAGAGCTAAGCAGAGAAGGAGGACAAAGAGAGCACGTGCCTCCTCAAGACGACGGTCATTTACGATCACTCGTCACGAAAATATGTTCAGAATAGGCAGCCCGACTGTTGACGAAAGCCACGGCTCTCACCTCACGGACGAAAAAGTGAATGCAACATCAAAAAACTCGAATGTTACACAGTAGGGTAATGCTTATTTCACGTTCCAAAGTAAGACTAGCAACTATAGCTAACCCATTTGCGATCACTCGGGCCTACCTCTACATGACGCTGGCAAAAAAATAAGACCATTCCAGCGAGCGAGGCGGTTTTCTTGCCGTTTGTTGCTTCAAGGTGAAATCAGTGGCAAAAGAACGTCACGTAGAAATTGTAAGCCAGCGTTCTCTGTTGAGATATACCGCGCGCCATTTCGCCTGCAGTTCACTCTACTCAGACAAGTAACGAAGTTGTATTTGCATTCTTCGGTGACAAGTGTTTCTATGTGATTCACCCCTCTAATGGTCTATCAAAAATCGAATCATGCACCACTTGGAGTGTCCCCTTGGGCACTACTGCTCATTTTTCTTGTCTTCTCAGTAACTTGCGTATTCTTGTTCTCTGTGCAATGTAGCCAATATGGCATCGACGTTTTTGTTGGCTTTCTCTTTTGCCGTTAATGAGCCTACACAAATCCAGTTAAAGCAAAGTGCTTGTGTATATCTGTCTCGCAGGCCACACAACACATCAGACCCATTCCAGCTCTCGCCATTCTGGAGCTGCCTCTTCAGCACGTGTGGCACAGTCGTCCTTGGAGTATTGATAAGCGTTGCAACAGGTACGTGACCGGTTACCGCTGAAGATCTTCGAGCTCTGCTTCTTGAGAGCAGGAGGAAAAAAGGTATTGTTCGGCAAAGCGAAATAGAGTGTCGTATGGTGAGTAGAGGTGGAGGTTTATATTAACTCGGCTGCTCTAATTCTGCAGTTCTGCAGCGAAAAAAAAAGATAGCCCAAAATAAAAATTAAGCAGCTAAAAAGCACATATATCACACGGAATCGGGTTCTGATAACACGAAAACGTAGTTCTTTGTTTGTTGTGGGAAACCAAAATACATAATTGCAACTGCACGACAATCAGTGCCCTATGATAATAAAAAAGCTATTCATTCGAATTGATTTCAGCAGTTGCAGAACAGCCCAGCCACGGTGCTCTAGTGGCTAAGGTACTCGGCTGCTGACCCGCAGGTCGCGGGTTCGAATCCCGGCTGCGGCGGCTGCATTTCCAATGGAGGCGGAAATGCTGTAGGCCCCTGTGCTCAGGTTTGGGTGCACGGTAAAGAATCCAATGTGGTCGAAACTTCCGGAGTCCTCCACTACGGTGTCTCTCATAATCATATGGTGGTTTCGGGACGTTAAACCCCACAAATTATCATCGCGGTTGCAGAAAAAAATGAAAATCTTAAGGTTATATTTCCATTGTATGACTTTTGGCCATTCACAGTGAGTGGGTAAAAGTGATTATTTGTTAGAATATTATCAGCAACACGATAAAAGATTTTGTGGAATCGCTTCCCACGCTTCCACGTGCGAACATGATTTCTCAGTGATATTGTTTTGAGCACTATAGCATATATGTTAAAAAAGAAAAAAATTACGCACTGCGCTTGCGCTCATTTGCTCCACGAACATGTTTATGTTGACTCTGAAGTGATTCAGTCCTAGTATGTCATACACCGTTCACATTTTTCAGGTGACCCATAGCAAGTACCATCGTCAGAAGCAATCGCGCAGGAGAAATGAACATCTCTTTAGCAATGCCTAACTTAAAGGGACACTAAAGTTAATAATGTGAAACGTCAATGTATGACAACTTCTAAAACGACAATGTTTTGATAAGAGGGCCCTACTTACTTAGAAATTAAGGTAAATGCACTAAAACACAAGCGCCACAGTACGACATTCTCAAAATGATTTTGATGACACCAGAAGGGTCGCCTACTATTAATGACTAGTAATCAATCTAGCTGCACTAAATAAATAACATTTCATGCATCAAGAGATGGAATAAAATTCTGGTTGTTCATTAAAAGTGTGGCAGATGGGGCTAGTTGGTATGACATGAAGATAGTTATAGCGTGATAACACAACGACAACAAGAAGGCTGTTTTCGTGCTATAAATATTGTCTTGTCGTACCAGCTATCCCAAACTCCCACAGTTCCAAGTTTTTATGGGGATTGGTGCGATTGATTCGAAAATTCAATTTTTGTGGAGTTACAGTGGAAATGTGGTGCCATCTATCGTGGTGCAGTTAAACCAAAAAACGTCTGTCATAGCATCCGAGGGCGGGAGTGCCCGCCCGTCACCTCAGAGGCTATACTTGTTGCTGTTATGGCTTTCGCTGTTTTCGGTCTGCTGCTACTAGCGCAGTGAAGCCGGGAAACATTGTGCCCGGCAACAGTGACGTAAGTCGGTCCAGTCGGTCCGCTTTTTGAGGCAGGTAATTTGAAGTTTGCTAACGCGATACGAACCACTAAAACGTGATTTCATTTCAAATATGCCCCTCCTTGGCTCAAAAGTAACACTACGAGGTTTCTGGAGCGCTATTTCAACAATCAATATCGACTGAATGGTTGTCTTTTGTGTCCTTTTAGGTTACCGCAATGAATTTTCTGATGGATTTATATGTAGGGTTTAACGTCTCCAAAACGCCATATGACTATAAGAGACGCCATAAGAAAGGGCTGCGAAAATTTTGACCACCTGGGGTTTTTTAACATGCACCTAAATCAAAGCCCACCACCTACAGCATTTTCGCTTCCATCAAAAGCGCAGCCGAAGCAGCCGGGATAGGGTCCCGCGACCTACCGCAGCGGGACCGCAGAGAATTCGCCACTAGACTACCGCAGCGCCACTAGACTACCGCAGAATCTTAGCCACTAGACTACCGCTGCGGGACCGCAGAGAATTCGTGAGAACAGGGCACACTCTTTATACAAAGGGTTCCGGGTCAGAAATTAAGTGCTTCAGGCAAGGAGGTCAACGTTTCTTAGGTGTGCCTTTCTCAAAGTTGTCCCTTCAAACTTGGGCGTTAACATTAACGAGGTTTCGTTATTACTCACGACCACGACACCACAGTGACACCGCCTAACGTCACGCCAACATTTATGCCGTTTTATGGGAGCCCTCTAACACTTTTCCAAGTAATCATCGAACGTCTTGATCGAAGGAGTCTTTTGCCATGTGAGTTGACTGCCGAAGGAATATTTAGAATCTGACAAGTACTAGTAGCGCGCCGTGGGCACCGTATGCCTGGTGGAGACGATTATAGTTATGCTGAACATGAATTGAGAAAAGTTGCAGGGGTCTGTCGGGCGTCGTAATTGTTTATCTGTTCTGTCGCCTTGACCAGCACGCTGAAAGCTAAGCAACAAGAAATGGCAAGGTGGAAGGTACGTCACGTGCGTGCTATGACTTTTAGCCCTTTTCTTTTTTTTACTCAGAACGCACATCTTACCTTGATCGTTGCACATCCCCCTACCCCCGACGGCCCCGGAAGCTGTGCAACTCACAATGCTCGAATCAGCCAATGGCTGGGAATATTACTATATTATGGTGCAGCCATTAGAGTACATCACATCTCTAGTAGGAAGAAAAGGAAAGGTTTACAGCAGACCTCCGAAATTATCTGCAAATTTCAGACCACGTTGTATGCTATAATGTTTGGCTCTTATGTTCTCGGCACCCAAGCTGCAAATCACAGCGTTTTCTGACCAGGCTCACGAAGAGTTGCACGGCCGCCTCAAATCTAACGCGCCCAGGATGACAAGCCTGTCACAAAGATACCTTTACTGATAGAAACGTCGGCAAGCGTTCCTAAGGCAACTTATTCCAGTTTATACAACTCCTATAACGCGTTGACACGATCTCTCGGCTCCCATCTTAGTCTGGACATCTTGTACAGGGCTAAGGAAAAAAATACGTCGGACTAGTGGGTGCATACATCTTAACAATAGATTTGTGGCGCAAATTGAGAACCGAAAAAAGAAAACCAAGAGAGAGAGAGAGAGGAAACTTTATTAGAACTTGGCCGGCAGCTTGGTCTTGGTGGCCTCAGATGGCGGCGCTGAGTCCCTGAACTCGGGCGGCATCTTCGGCCTGCCGGACAGCCCAGAGCTGGTCGTTGAGCTCCGAGCTTCTGAGCGCCGCCTCCCAGCGGCGGCGTCGCCGACGGAGAAGATCCCCCGCGGCTCCCGCAGACGGGACGGCGGCGGGACCGAGTGAGCTCGAGGCAGCGTTTTTTTTTTCTTTACGGTTTGTACTATTTTGCAACACGAGAACGCCTGCAGCTGCAATAGCCATAATTTTATAAAAATTCTTGTTATGACTAGTACAAAATGCAATTTTATTCATTACCGTTATTGCTTCGGCATTTGTTTTTCACTGAAAAACTTGCTTTCGGAATATATTGTTAAAAGAACGCAAGACTGTGTACTTTTGAGTAAGAGGAGTAATAACAACTAGAATGAAAGTATAGAGCTTACAAGTGGCACGCTTTAGACTACTGCGTTTCATTTTTCCTACGAAATGATTTTGCTAATTATACTCATAACAGGGAAGTATGAACTTGTCACATCAAACAAAAGCGTTAGGACGTACTATAGTCCAAACAGAAAAATCAACGCAAATTGCTGTCAATGCAATTTCATGAACATGATATCAGATTTAATATTGAGAACAGACGGGCTTGCTAGAAGGCCACGGAGGAGCAGGGGGTATGCCCGTCGGCCGCTGAACGGAAGGTCGCAAGTTTGATTTCGGTCACGGCAGTTGCTTTTCTATATTGACAAAATGGTGACAGCTCCTGTACTATGCTGTGCCAGTGCACATTAAAGAACACCAGTTGGTTGAAATTCCCGGAGCTCTCACCTACGGCGTCTCTGATCATCGTCTCATAGTATTGCGACGTAAAACCTTCGATATTATTGTATTTATTATTATACTGGCTTGGTACGAATTCAATCATGGCACTGAAATCTTGCCTTTCAAAGCTACTGATAAAGCTGCAAATAACGCAACTGCCTTAAAGATGGGCTCATTCAAGAGAAAAGTAATTTGAGCTGATTAGATTTTATTAGGAGATTTTAAATGCCGAAAATAATCTTTAAATCTTAAAAGCTGTTGTCCTACATTTATAAGGCGTTAGCATTTTTGCTTCGAAATATTAGGCGGTTTCCTGCAATGAGAGTCTGTAGCACAAATCGTTGGGGCTTGTAACTAGCTTGTGAAGTTTCCGGGATGTGCACCTCTCGTCACGAGTGCACGTCAGAACAGTTTGTTATCTGTGATTAATTCGTACCGCAAACACAATTATACGTACCTCCGAGCTATAACGTTCTTCGAATGTACATAAGGACAAAAAAGACGTACATCATATCATGTTTTCCTGTTTTTGTCTCGCAATGTTGTCGTTCGTTTACCAAGGACATTGCCGCCTTTGATAAAGCTGTCCCGCTTGGGTAACTGAAGTTTGAAATAGAAGAGCATCACACGAGGAAAGTTCCTGGTACATCTCACGGATATAAATAAAAAACTTTTCTTGCAAGAATAAATTACTATAATCTTTAAACCCAAGGAAGGTCGGAGGTAGTGGGAACGTGTGGGCTTCATGCTGGCGAAAAGTGGACAAGTAAGGATTGTTACTAGAGCCCGAACTTCAACTAGGACTTGATTTCATAAGGGTGGCAACTGGTCTTCAGACAAAAAAAAACACAATAGGGCCAGTCATGGAGCCAGGGGTTTTATTGTCATCAGAAGCATTGTGGCTGAGAAACACCGAAGGGCATGATGTGTTTTAATTTCTATGTGGAATGACAGCCACACAAAGAAAAGCAAAAAAGGAATATATCCTAATTTTCACGTCTATTAACTGAGACATGATTATGAGAGAGGCATGTAGAGGAGGGTTCCAAAATATTTGGCCATCATGTGTTCTTTAACGTGCATTGACATCGCAAAGTACACGGGCCCTCAGCATTTCAAATTCATCCAAACGCGATTGCCGCTGCCGGGGTCGAACCCGCCTCGTGCAGATCAGCAGCCCAGCTGAGGCAGAAGCAGCGATGGGTACAAGTACACACAAGCAGGGCGTGTAAATCGAAAACATGCCCCACACCGGTTTACACAATGATGAAGCATGGATTCTGCATTAAATTTTAAAATAATTTCGTTCGAAAATGTAACACATATGAAGCCTACAGGTGCCATATCGTACAATGTAATGAATTATGCGTATGCCTTAAATAGTACTTGCAGGTGCTGTGCAACACAGCCTGAAATGTTGTAGTCACTGTTGTTTTTGTGTCAATAAACTGAAAACGTTGGGGCATCTTCCTTCCTTATGTATCACTCACTGTAAGCATGTTTTCCTTTTCGTAGGAGAGCACAAAAAGCGGAAAGCTGACGTGGCACACGTCAACAAGTGGTTCATTCACCTCTGGAGAAAACTAGGATTTGTGGAATATGACATCAAAGAACTAGTGAGTATCGCACCAACATGCATTTTGTACCAAAACGTGTGCTGACGTTAAACATGGCATTGTGTATCTAGTACGTCCTTCAAGGTACGCTATGGGAAGAGTTCATATCCACTACTCTACAATTAGACAGGATGCAAAAAAGTATAAGAATTACTTATTTCACTACCTAGAACGTGAAGTCTTTAACTGAGAGCCTGACACTATTTCCGTAAGAGCCCTTTTATACAAACTTTACGTTTTTATCTGTCTGCATATAACGCAACATTAAAGTACAAGTATTTTGCATACTTTTTGATACAATAGCACTGAAATATCAAGACCACAATGTCACATCTGAAACCTTTTGACCACTCTTTCACTTTCTCTACGGCCGAATGAAACAGGAGTAATCTTTAAATTGAGTAATCACGGTGAAGCAACCTTCCGCACCGCTACGTCGTACACTCGTTGTAGAACAAGAAACAGTACACTAATTTAGGAATTCGAGACATACCATGAATTAAATTTAGAGCGAATATTTGAAGAGCTTTGTTGAATTTTGTTATATCGATGGAATACATGCAACCTCGCAATAAAGCAGAGCGGCTACTGGTGTCTGTGTTAGTATTAGGTGCTTACCGAGATTCACGAAACATGTTTCATCTCCCTAAGAAGGATCCCGTAGATTGTGTAAAATTATTTCACACTTTGACTACATCTATCTGCTAGCAAAACATTTTATTGATTGGTAACATCTCATTTACCCGGGGCCCTAGTTAACTGGCAATCTCGCACATAATACTGATTTTCTTGTAGCCTTGTTGCGTAGACCACAAGGAGAGTTCAGCTTAGTCTAAGTGAGATAAAGAAAACCGCACACGATGCCTCACTTTTGACTCGCGCAAATCTGTGTGATTCACTACTTGCAAGCTAGTTCTCCTTCGTTCATCATGAGACAAAAGAAGGGCTGAGTATTAGACGTTCACAGTAACATAGTTACGACACCGCAAATTACGATATCCATGGTCACTTGCGTGGCGCAAGGGTCAGTGAGAGACGCATCCTACCTTCATAGCTCCGAGACAGCGCATGCATCGGACTGCTATGTACAGTCACCAGCAAGTTTAGCTCGAACTCTCCGCAGGACGCCCTGAAATAGTTGGATTGCCACCATAGCCTTGGGTTCTTCTGCCGAGATGTTACCCAAGTGTGCCGAAATACTGTCAAAGCATACCGAGGTAGTATCTCACCAACAGCGCTCATGCATTTCGCGCCTGGCATCAGTCAAACGAGCCCAGCTCATGGTGCTGCGCGTTCGAGTTAAGTTTGCTAACGACTGTACGTTATCAGTGCAGTTCACCACAAGTCGACTGCAATGAAATGTTTTTTAGAAAAAAAAGGATGACGATCCCGAGTACTGCATATGATACAATGGGAGGGTGATCAGCTGTGCCATAGAGCGCGAAATTGCGCTGCACAATTGAATACTAGACTCAACTGAACATCGAGTTTTTCTTGATCTTGTGGCCTACACGCCAGAGTGAGACGAAGACGTGGGCATTTATCAGCTCATTCGAAATAACAGTGAGACTGCAAGCTGAATCATACTAATAACTACCGTAACGCGACCAATGACACACTGAAATGCGCAAATATCACGTAGAAAACAACAACAACAAAAAACAAGGCAACACAAAAGTGCTGACATCTGAATCTCCACGGGAAAAATCCATGAGAACGAGCCAAGGAATCACCCCCGCACCGTTCTCCACAACACAACCGTCGATAACAGCATCAAAGACACAAATAATGTACCAGGTGGGCCCGCTTAACCTCACTACCAAGCCCCGCGACAAAGGAAACTCAGAGCCATACCGTTATTGGAGGTGACTAAGCTATCCATGCTGCTATTAGTGGGCTTTGAGCCATGTCACCAACTGGGAGACAGAAATAACTGCCTTATTCTTCTTTAACATTCACCATAGATATTAGAGCTTCGCGGTGAAGCCACACCACCCAACGCGCAAGCGTCATAAGGCAAAAGTGACCTTACACGAAGTGCGAGCATTCCCAAAGCCTGTGACACTCTCAAGGAATGTGCTATGATCTCATTGCCCAGAACTATAGTTCTGAAATGCCAGCTTCGCTTGATGTCGCATCTTAATTCATTCGTGTATTTTTTATTCCTTTCAGAATGCGGAAAAAGAAAGAGACGCCGAGCAGACAACTGCAATCTTATTACTTAACGGAGACGCGCACAAGCCTGAGACGACGATATGATTGGACGAATGTTATAGGAAAGAAATGATCTCCGTAGTTCTTTTTAACCTACTCATACTCACGAATCCACTGACATAAGGGGGTGGAGGCGTGTGTCACTGTCATTGCATAGTGTCGTTCGAAAGAAGTGCAATAGAGTAAAACAGACCGTACGCGAGGCAAAAATATGTGCGAATCAGCTGAAACACGTTGCTTGCGATGGAATTGGCAAACATAGCTTAGCTACTATTTTAGTTTCGCTTGAGCATCACTGCCATTTTCTGTATTCCGCGCTCTTGTAGAAACGTCTGTTTTTTTTTTTCGCGCAGCTCAACTCACTTACCTCACAATCTCCCTATAAAAATTGAATGTGTTTGTGTTTATCTACCTCTGTAAACTAGCCTAAGTAGGGTTTTCTTGGAACTGATGGAACGTGGCTTTGGAAATATGTCAAAGTGTGTAATTGATTTCCATGCAATTTAGTGTTCTACATTATTAGATGACATCGTAGCTGTTACATTCATCATAATCACTAAAACGATCACTGTTTATTTTCTTTGTTTATGTCATGTTCCTGTCTGTGTGTGTGTGAGTGTTGTGTTAATGTGTACGCGTGCTAAGCTCAAGGTAAAATAAAGACGCTATTTCATACTTGCGTCTTGTGTCATCAAATTTTGTGCAATAAGAGTATGGAATGCCAGGGCCCACGTTCGCATCTCATGCGACTTTTACTAGTAATCCGGACGTACCTCACTCCGTATTTCAAAAATAAAATTTGCCACGAAAGTCAAAGTTCGAAAGAATGTAAAGCACGTGACAGCATTACTGAAATTAGACAAATCCTGGCGGGCTCTCCTGCGACTCTCGCTGACCCCGAAGAAAAATGGCTCCACTGCAGAAAGTGTTACAAAGCTCTTCACATAACGACCTACTATGGGTTGTCCAGAAGGTCCTTAATGGCACTGTAAGGCTGGGCTTGACGGTGCCATTCTGGACGCGGCTCAACTCTGTCTGAAAGTACCGGGCTTTAGGACTCCTGTTTATTTGGTTTTGTGAATGAATGAATCAAGACTGAAAACTTTTCAAATAAAATGCGTCGTTCCGCCAGCGGAATGATGGTAGTATGTTAGCTGCGGGTTGTAAAAATTATTCCTCGGTTCACTTGAAACACTGATATACTAGAAATAACACAGCCATTCTAGTTAAAACATTTCACAATAAAGCAGGTTCTCAGGTGTATATTGTTACGTGGTTGTGATGCTGCAAATGCGGCATTGAGATTGCAGCTGCAGCGGCGGTCATAACCAAGTTAACTTATTGGGTATTTATGCATGTGCACGCAATCCCCGGCAGTATTAGTCAGCGCCGCTATTTGCCAAGACGGCGAATGTAGAACACTCTTTAGGGGACTACCATCGCTGTGGACTGTGTCTCTCACCCAATCGAGCCCCTTCATTGTGTTACATCTGAAGGGCTAAATAATAGTGTTGAACATAACCTCATCCTTGACAACCTTGCATAGTCACCCTGTAGAGCTCCATTGTAAAACTACATCCCCTCATTTCTTGTGATCGTCTGTACCCTGCAGGAGTAGGACCACGTTGGTCAGGACGTGGGACACCACAGGGCTGTCTTCTTTCCCCTACATTATTTAAGATCGCGCTTACAGAGTTTTCCCTGCAACCCGATCAGATGCCAGATGCCATCCAAGCTACTAAAGCGTATGACATATAGTCGACACGTGGTTCTGGTGGAACCATCCAGGATTGACTGCAGCAAGCGGTACACTTATGCAGAGTATGCCAAAAAAAAAAGAAGGCTTGAGGCAAGCTACCCCAAAATCACAGCTCATAATCACTCGCTCTCGCAGCACTAACCGTCCTGCTCTATTATCATACATATAAATTGCATACCCATTGCATATCCAGCTTGTATACTCGGTCAGCACCCGAGTACAACAAAGGTACTCGCACGCTGACCCGAAGCTTGCGGGATCAAATCCCGGCTGCAGTGGCTGCATTTTTGAAGGAGGCAACCACAGAAATGCACAAGCAGAAAAATTGTCTCAAGCTAATATTCCAAATACAAAATGGCCAAATAAATATTAGCAAAGAAGTATACTTACTGCCACCAGATAAAATGAGCCCAAGAGGCAACCACAGCAGGGCCATTCTAAGCGTACAGGACTCATACCAATAGGTTCAAATGATCATTTTTTTCCTACCACCATTGATATGGGGGATGAACTCCCAGTGTGTGTTGTTGAACAGGATGACTTCCAAAATTTGAAGAGATCTTGGATGACTATCTCTACAGGTGTACCGCTTGATCTTCATCTAACCTGAATTTGTGTATTTGTTAATGGTGTTTTTACTTCAGTATTTTGTCAGGTTACCCTCTCTGTAAAGACTCTCGCAAGAAATTTGACAGTATTGGTAAGTAAATAAATAAATAAATAAATAAATACCCCTACCCCAAGTTCATCACGCCGGCATACTTAGACTACGCGTTCAAGCGGATGGCAAAGCTAACTACACCATCAGCCTTTTTTCTCTACAAATTGAAGAAATTATATTGATTTTCCGGCAATTCTATCGGAATTCTATCGATTAGAAGGTGCTCTAAGATTCGAGAATGAGACTGAGACCCGCAGTTTTTGGTGGAGCCTGGTGCCTGACACATGTTTATAGTGCGGGCCGAGGATTTGTTTTTCTTGTCCCACAATAAAGAATTTTCTTGGTGCAGGCCCACGTGATCAGCTGGCTTGACGTATCACCTGCCCTTTCAATGATTGATCCAATCGCAACAACTGTGCATACACAGAATGACTCGCAAAGCAACAAAGCTGGCTGAGGGGATTTGTGAACTACACTTCCCTACACTTTCTTAATTTGGAGGCACGCAACATACGAGCTGCTAGCGGCAAATTGGGTAGATATTCATCCATGCCACCAACTCCCCCCTACTGGCTGCAATCTCCTTTCATGGTTAGGACATTCGCTTACTCCACTTCAGATTTAAGCCCATTTCATCATACACCTTAATGCATGTGGTACAGAATGTACTAGGTATTCATTTCTTACCACGGAACATGCACCCTGACCATGACAAGGAATGGCGCAAATTATATGCATACGATGCCTTAGCGGCATAACAAGGGTAACCTTTCAGTGGTGTCGGATGACACCAAAGTTTTGCAGGACGCTGCAGTGCAGAGGGCGAGAACCGCTTACGCTCATATTCTCGGCTTTAGTCTGGCAATTTGATCTGCCATACCTGTTCGAGGGGAAGTGCCTATATTGACAGACTTGCTGCAGGCGCGCCAAGCCTTTTTATCACGACATAACAACAGAAAATAGCATACGAAATTTTCAACTGATTTCCCAACACTCAATTAGCACAACTTCTTGCGTCAACTTACTCTGGGGGCCTGTTCATGCCCCTTGCCGGAAATGAAGGCGAACATGCTGTCCCTTGCGAAGCTTCCCTCCGACCGGCGTGACATGACGAAGCGACCAGTTCAGGGTAAGGGAATCTTTTTCTCACTTACAGCAACAATCTTTTTTCAATATACGCACGGCTGTAACGCTCACAGCACGCCAGCATCATCGTTCTCGCGAGAAGGGGCCGTAGAGTTGCCGCCACTGGAGACCAACACTTTTCCGAATCTTGTATCTCTAAGTAAATTGGACTAACGCTGCCGTGCACATGTTTACCTCGGTTGCCAAAACTCGCCCACAATCTTCCATGTCATGGTTCTGAGCACTGAAGACACCCACCCTCCCTTACCAGCTTTCCTTCAGCTTTTACACAACGGGGAACTGAGGGACGATGCTCTGCGCAATGGACTTCCGGAGGTCCTGCGAATTGTATACAGTGCCCATCCCGACTCCTCATAGTTGTCATCCTAGGCACCCCAGTCTAAGAGTTGCTGCTGCGCGCCCCTTCAAGATTCACACATGAATAAAGACGTTTCACTCTCTCACCGCCACAGTTCAGTTGGCCAAAGCATCAGACGTGTAATTCGAAGGTCACAGGTATGGCTCCTGTGAGCAGCCAATTCTACTTCACTTACTTCACACCTATTTCATGATTATTGCAATAAACTTTAAATTATACTGTTAATGTTTTTTATACCTCGCTTGGCTTCATTATTTGCTCGTTTTAATCAACGTTGCGCTCTAATAAAAAGAATAAAGAACAGGTCCGACAGACGCAAGCCATGAAGAAGACTTGGCTTCCCTCTTAACGCATCATGAAGCAAGCCCCCACCTTCTGTAGTTCAAACACAAACACACACACACACACACGCGCGCGCTCGCACACACACACACATACACAAGCACGCAAACACACACACGCACACACACACACACACACACACGAACGCACACACACGCACGCACACACACACACGCACACACGTACACACACACACGCACACATACACACATGCACGCACACGCACACCCACAGACGCACACGCACGCACACACAAACACACGCACATACACGCACGCGCACACACACACACGCACGCACACACTCGCACACGCACACGCGCACACACACACACGCATGCACACACGCACACACGCACACACACAGACACGCACACACACACGCACGCACGCACACACACACACACGCGCACACGCACACACACCCATACTGAATAAAAAAGCTCATGACCAAGGTATTTGGAAATGCATTTTTTGTGCTCTTCAAAGTTTAATTTGGATGTGGGTGCACTATTTATTAAGGCGTTAACTCTATATTCCGTTCAAGTCTTCTATACTTTAATTTTTGATTTGTTGTCGCTGAATTTTCACCTCAAACTGAAGCCTAAAACCACTTGTTAACTTCACTTGTTAGACTTTCACTGTTTCCACTTGTTAGACTTTCAAAATTTTGGTACAGTTGAAATATAGCTTATTTTGAATCTACTTCTGCATGGTGATGAAGGTAAAACCACAACTCTTGACATTCCTGAATTAAAAATGATTTCATAAATTATCAATACATTGATATCGCCTCCGCTTCAGCCAAGAAAAGTGTACCTACAGCGCTTGGAATTGTTGCCAATAAAAATTTTCAGAAGCTTCATCCGAAATTTTAATAAATTTATCGTGCGAGCATCTTCGGAGAAAATCGCAAAACGTTTCGGGATCTTCCATGTTGTGTTTTCTTAAAGGTCTACTAAATTTAAATGAAATTTTTAATGGGTACATTTCTGACCAATAGCTTAAGTAGAAAGATAAATACCTTTTAAGATATGGCATTTTTGGTTATTCTTAGTTGGTTTGAATTGAAGTAACTGTTAATGCGGTTCCATTCAATACAAAAGAGGAAGGCCATTCGAAATGTTTCTATTTTTCGGTGCCTCGAAGTTTAATCTAACTTCAATAAAAATGATCGCGCATGCATACTAGAGGACCAAAAGACCAAAGTGCGCTTTCCCCGCCCACTGGCAGTCAACGGAAGATACGGTGCGAAACGCAACAGCAGGAAAGCAGTCTCGAACCGCAACGGCAGGAGATCAAACGAACTCACATGCAACTAGCAGTATAAGACGAGTCAACGACTCGCCTCAGCGGAGACATCAAACCGACGTGGCCTCTGCTTTGAATCACTCATGGAGGAAATGCATTGCGCCTAGCGCACGCCGTCCCAGTATCCATCGTATCACCCCAAAAGCCCCCAAGCTCGTTCCAGCTTCCTTCTTACCGTCTAGCCATTTTACGCCCCCTGAGATTTTAGATGCGGAGCATCTAATACTCGAGGCTTGTAGTGCGGCGCCGTCCGCAAGCTTCCTCCTCCTTCTTCCACCATCTGTGCATCCCTTCCTCCTCTACACACCGCGCGCGCTTCACTCCTCCACCATTTGTGCACCCTTCCTCCTCTACACACCGCGTGCGCTTCTCCTCTTCACGAACATTCGCTAGCTGTATAATGTAGCGCGCATGCGCCGTCACGCTTCGAGAACATCGACAGCTGACGCGCGCGCATGCGCCGTCGCGCTTCGAGAACATCGGCAGCAGACGCGCGCGCATGCGCCGTTGCGCTTCTCCCCCTTCTCGAACATTCGACAGCTGACAGTGCATGCGCCGTCGCGCTGTATATATACTCAAGGTTGGCGCTCGCTCGCTCAGTTGCCGCTCGTCGGTTGGTTTGTACGGCGCGTCGACGTCCAAGGTCGCGGTGAAATGAATTCCAACGAATCCACAAACACAATGATCGACGTCCCTTCGACCAGCGCCGCCCTTTCGCATACGTGTGTACGTGTTCACTCATTTAACACCCCCTCCTACAACCACGTTAACCAATTTAGCCGTCGACCCAAGTAAGTCGCAATTTAACACCCCATTTCACAACCACGTTAACCAATTTAGCCATCGACCCAAGTAAGTCGCACTTTAACACCCCGTTAACCAATTATATGCTCCGCATCCTCCTCAGTGTTCCCCCGAGGGAAGCTGCGGGCAATTTTTTTGTGACACGGTCGCTTGTCAAGCATGAGCAATGCGCGTGTAATTCTTCTCGTCTTGCTTTTAACATGCATGCGTGCTGCAGAAAGACCCATCGGCCCGAAATCCCCCTCTCCCCACTAACACAAGAATAACCACACCAGTGATGGTCATAGTCCACGCAGTATATATTAAAGGCAATTATAAGCACCCCATAAAATATAAAAGAGTAAACTAAAAGCAATGCCTGATCAGTCTATACATAGTTTGTCGGGCACCAACACACTTCATACCTAGTCACATGTCCTTGTCTACACAGTGTGTCAGGCACCCAACACATAACTATTCTCCGAATGTCTTTGTCCTGATGGTTACACCGAACAGAGCAGCCCCACAAGTCACACATCAGATAACGATTCGTGAACTGCCCTTGTCCCGCCTGTTGCACAGAACGAAACGTGCACGTAGCGCGCGTGAGCTTTCACTGTAGCCTGTGCCGGCGTTCCATGACGGGTGTCAGCCTTGTGCTTTGTCACGGACTAGTCGGCACTGAAGTTGCTGCGGGGTGTTCTGCGAAAGGCAAGATTAGTACAGCAGGACAACAAACGAAGCACCGCATCTTGATTCACAGACAAGGCATACGCAGGGAAGCGATGTCGACTATAGTGGGGGATTGAGTTCGAGCGTCTAGTGGGCGCTCGTAGTAAGATTTCAGGTCGCAGACATTTGCATGACCTGTTACACGACCACCGCTTTTGCTTTTGAGAAGGTATGCAAACCTAGAAGCTTGCTTTACACTTACGTAAGAACCATCTCATTTTGGTTCAAGGGAGGCAACAAACCCTTTTGCTGCACTACTGAGTGAATGTGTTTGGCAGAGCCCCTTATCACCGATTGCGAACTGTAGACGTAACCTGGCCATATTAAATTTATGGCAATGTTCTTGGCGGGCTAGTTCCATGATTTTCGCGGCTTCCCACAAAGTTTCGCTACAGCAACTGGAAACATTTACCCAAATGTCGCGTAGAGTCAGTGCGAGATTCGGAGTCATGGGAGAGCGCATGTTCGATAAAAATTTGAGCTCGCAAGCTAATAAAATGGCTGCCAGAATAAGGACAGAGAATAAATGATTCCTCAGTACGCCTGACAACACGAATACGACTGCCTAACTGCCCGAGCCGCTCTTTCCGCTTCAGTTGCTGAAGGGTACGCATGATCGTAAGGCTCCTATAAGGACCGTATTCTTGGAAACTTTCATCAACAGTCTGTGTACAACTGCGAAGTTCATCTTTCATGCAAACGACGTATTCGAGCGAAAAAAAAGGCGGCGCGGAATAGCTGCTCGAAGTGGGAGCAATGTTTGAAAAAATGGCAACGACGTTAGCGTGTGGAAGAGCCGGATAGGGTGACGAGCAGAAAGCGTTGCAGAAGAGTCTCATTTTGGAGGGCTAACGCGTCACGATTATCTTGTAACTCTTGCGAAAAGTCTGTGACCGAGTTCTTCCTTGTGTGTCCTTCGTATGTAGGCACAGCTAGCGGCGAGCGAAAGCTGTCGGCTGGTGTAGCTTAGCGTTCTACCAACGCTGTCAGCTGCTCCACGATACGAGACGTATCTGACGCAGACGCATCCTGTTTCACTTTGTCGGGCATTAAATAAAACATTTGGCTGTATTCACCTTTACGAGCTGCCATTGTACCGGAACGAAAAAGCTGAGCCAAAATCCACTTGACACGAGCATGCAACGCTGGTAAAAAGAACTGCTTTTTATTCATGACTAAAAAGTATATGAGCAAGTCATAGGGACCGGCACAACACGTCACAAATGCATAATAGTGTACCAAAAGCCCGGAGCTAACAATTCCCACAGACTGGCGGTCAACCCAACATAAGCGAAACATAAGCGCAAGAAATAAGATGACCTCACAAGCAACTCGCAGTATAAGACAAACCAAGGACTCGCCCTAATGAAAACCCCAAACCGGAGTGGCCTCTACTCTGCAGCCCTCAGGGAGGAAAAGCAATGCGACTACCCGAGCTTCAGCGTATGCCCCATCCCCACGCCACTCCCTATAATCCCCACAGGCTTGTTCGACCTCCTTTCTTATCGGTTAGCCGTTTTCCGCCCCCTATGGCTTCTGCAACGTTGATGCTCAACACGCGCACGGGGAAAGCGCGCCTTCTCCTCGCCATGCTTCCAGCATGCGTGCTGTTGATAAGGGCCCATCGTGCCGACATTCTCTATGGAAGAAAAAGAATGTGTGGTCGGGACGCACTTCATCATTATCATAAGGGTCATCGTAATCGTCATCATCCTACAGCGGACATGACTCGACCCTAAGAAGCTTCGCCTCTAAAATTGGCGTATGGCCAATGCATGAAATAAATACCATGAGCGCGAGCTGGTTCGAACTCGGCCTTCCCAATAGCAAGCAGGTGTACCACCACAGAACCATAAAGCCACGCCAGTGCTTGAAGATCATTGAAAAAAAAAGACGCCGCCATGTGTTATACAGGCGGTTGGTTCTAACGGGGAGCTCAAACAATAAGGAAAGAAGCGGTGTTGCAAACATCACTCCAGAAAACTGGCCGTGCCATTCTTAGAAACTGGCAACCGCAGCAAGCGCTCTGACATGGATACAGCTGTGCATGGCATCCCATGGCAGTTTCAAGCTATCTATGTGGGCACATAAAGAGAGAAAAATCAAATAAAACGACAGAGGAAACAAGGATAGTGACCGCATAAGGAACTACCTGGCGAAACCAATTATGCGCAGTAGCTTAGTTACGACTACCTGCGGAGGCCTCGAGCTCAATCTCCACCCAACAGTCTCCGCCTGGCTGCACCCAATTGGGTCCGGAGCCAAGAGACACCCTTAGAAAGTGCGTACACCCGGTGAGAAAGCCTGGCGTCTCGAAGCTAGACGTGTCGCTCACCGTCAAATACGAATGACGATGGGCCCAAGCTTCACTGTGCCAAGCCTTGCGCGGCTTAGCGCAAACTTTCTCAGGTTTAGAAAGCACATATTTATTGAAAAGAAATGCTATGACAGTCCGGCACATGTCCTCTGGGCAGACAAATTATAGACAAATTAAGAAAATATTTGTTGCACCTGAAATTGCGATAAAACTAGTAGGTCACAAAACCTGGTAACTAAATTTTAAAATGTTAGCTTGAGGGCTCATGTTAATATTGAAGCGATCTAGGGCGGAAATACTTATGGCAGGCCCGTTAAAAAACCCCACAAAAGTGAACGTAATTTGAGACAACAGTTCCAAAACTGAGCGCATTGGTTGCGCAGGAAGTGCCGCAGCTGTGCGGCACCTGAGACCCGAAACCCACGCGGCAAGCTTTGAAAAAAAAAAGACGCGTTGCAGTGGTACATGATCCACAAAAACGGGAAGTCGTCCTAAGTATCCAAATGGACCATTGTAGATTTTCGTTTTATGGGCAGTTTTTTATGTTTTCTGTGTAGCACTTTCATCTTTGACGTGTAGTGCTTATCTCTCGAATACCTGCTGATCGCACCAAGCAGCATGGCAGCCAAATGTGAGACGTATTAATACCAGTAAAAAATGAGAAAATCGCACCACGTGGGTAACGATGCGTCCTACATATTTTAGCACTTCATAGTGATTGCAGTGTTGTGAAAGTCCTGTACTGACCCACACCCACGACGGTAGCCTAGTGGTTTCGGGAGTCGACTGCAGACCTGCCGGTCATGGTATCGAATACCGACCTTGGCGGTCGTATTTTCGATGGAGGATAAAATGCTTGGGGCCCATATGCTTAGATTGCGGCGGATGTGTAAGAAGCTCAACTGGTGAAAATTTTCAAAGTGTTCCACTACAATATATGTCATATGTGGTTTTCCGGCCTTAAACCATAGCAGTTATAATATATATGAGAGCTCTTCACAGATGAGTGATTCCTCACAAGCGCACAGGCTTCTTAAACATCTTAATTACTTCTAAAGTGACAGTGTTTTGTTCAGAGCTCTCATTCCCTACGCTCGTGTCAGTAGTCTAGGCGACGTGAGCGTACAAAATGAAAAAAAAACCTATTTCAGGAATATTAAATTTAGCGATTTCACGTGTTTACGTTCACTAGCCCAGAACTGACGCTCAAGTGCACAACATGCCAGTAAAATAAACAATGACACGTGGGAGTAAAAGCCGGTTCAAGAATTGGCCGGCAGTTGTTTTACTTTTGCGCGACCTCGCAGCTGTAGCATCGACCAACAGGTTTGCCAGTTCCTGTGCAGAACGTACTGAAACGCATGGCCCTCACCTATAGATTACCGCGGACGTCATTTCGCGCGGCTTTCATAAACGCCATGTTGTGTTGCACAAAGTGCTCCTTTGTTCTTTAGACAGGAGGAAGAACGGGCTCAAGTGTACGGGTAGTCGTAGTTGCAAGCTGCAGTGGCCATTAGAAGTGGTAACTTCTGATGTTACAGCCGGATACGATAGCAAACTTGCAGCCAACTAGTTGTTCCTCTGTAAGCGGTCAGAGCTGCGATGGCGTTCTGAGAAATTGGCAACATACCAGTGGTGCATGTTCGCAGGCGTGCTAACACACTTCTCAATTCTGAAAGCTACCGCCACATGCAACGTCAACCCTGTTGGTGAGCCATCGACATTTTGCCGTTCAACTGAAATAGAACGATACAACTAAAGGCGGGCTCAGCTACACAGCTTCATCTAAACGTCGAATAACCTCAGTGCATCACAGAATTCTCCGCTGATACCGTCTTCGCTGCTCTATCACCTCGGAACCTTTTGGTTGAAATTGTTTGCGTGGTGCCACAATAGTGACAGTCAGCCATGGACCGGGGTTGTGGAGTACGTGGTCTCTGGTGTCGTCATTGCGCTCAATTTCGGATTGGGGCTCTACTTTTCCCTGCACCGCAAGGCTCTGGCTTCCAACACAACGTCCGAAATGTTCCTGGGTAGCAGGGCGCTAGGTTCGTTTCCACTGGCAGCGTCGCTAGTAGCGAGTGCCATATCCTCTGTCTCTTTGGTGGGCTTCACGGGACACTTCTACGCGTACGGTTTTCATCTCATGTGGCATGGCCTGAATACCTTGGCCATGGCACCTGTAGTCGCATTCCTGTTTCTTCCAGTGTTCTACGGGCTTCGCATCACGTCACTGTTTGAGGTAAGGGCATTCCTTGTATCTCAGAATTGAGTAGCTGCATTCGTGAAAGAGATATCTAGGTTCTTTTCGTCAAGGGCAAAGTGAGATCGCTAATGAACGAGTTATGACCAACAATGATCAAACAACAAATCAGCAGAAGCAAGCATGACTAAATATTTACAAAATCCACTGTTGGGCTAGTTGATTTTTTAGGGATAAAGAAAAGGTACGTGCAACGCAAAGAAACGAAAACAAACAGAGACATAACTGAAATCAACCGACCAGTCTGGGACATTTCTGTATCTTCTATTTGCATTTTCTTTCTGAAATACTACTCGAACGCACATCAGTTACACGAACTATAGAGTTTCAAAAACAATTTTTTCTTTCTTAAGTCCCATCCAAAATTTTTATTTATTCAATGCAGACTCACTTCAGTTAAACAAAATTCAGTACAACCAAGTACGCGTTGTTGGGCTGGTCGTTCCTTATTTAGTCGCAAGCCACACTTGTGGCTATTTGGTGCAAAGAAATAACAAGGGAAGGCTCAAGGGGCACTCCTCATCGTATACAACAACTAAAATGGCACTTTATGTAGCGTAGCTCTACTGCGGCTTTTTCAAGCTTTCAGTGCAGCTTTGGCAACGGCACGTCAATGAAGCTAGTAGTGGAGGTGGCAATTTTACTTTTTACCACCAAAGAGGTAGGCCCGGTTCATTTCGAACTTCATTGGCTCCTTACTTATTTTAGGTGTCAGCCCGTGCCATAGGCGCATCGACAACTGCAGCCTAAGCCCAGCATCCGTGTGCCCATTATGGGGGCCAAACTCGAGCGCATGTCACAGGGCGAAAAGCTGCGTGTTTTGTGTAAAAGCAGTGTTGCGTTTGGAGAAACCCTAGGCCTTCATTGCCCAGCAGGGTGTTCTGCCACAGAAGGTTCAAGAGAGCTTAGATAATAACAGTTCACTTGTGACTACTACAGTCGCAAGGGCTTAAGTGAAGTTTGCTAGATTATTCAAAAGATAATCACTATGCATGCGTATACATTGGGAGATGATTTAGACACCAACCAAAAAATTTGAAGAAACCCGACGTTTCGAAAGCGACTTGGTTCCTTCCTCAGGGGTGACTGTGGAGACTACGTAGCAGCAGCGTCTTCAAAGCACTCGCGGGGCGGATAATGGCCCCCCTCTCTTTTTCGTTTTGCCGTGGAGCGCAGTCCAAGTGTATACACTGGGGGAAGTGTTCCGAGAGAGCGGTTGATGTTATGGGCTGTCCTCTGTATGTGCCACTGCTCGAGTAATAACCTTCTTCTCCAGTTCGGCTCATTTTCAAGAATGACCGTCGAATCGAAATTTATCCGGTGATCCGACGTCTCGGCCTGTTTGGCGACTGCGCTGCGCTCTTTGTAGAACTTCCGCACATCGTTGGCGTGCTGCTTCAGTCGTTCCAGTTTGTTTTCCGTCTCGCCGGTATACGATGAGGGGCACTCGGCGCACGGAATTTTGTAGACGACACCGGTGGTCCTGTTCATTGTTGGCCGGTCTTTCGGGCGGGGAAGGAGGCGGCCCAGCGTACACGAAGGCACGTGCGCGATGCGAACCCCTTCCTTCTTGAAGATTCACGCCTACATCTCGCTGCTTCCCTGAACGTATAGAACCGGTACACGTTTAGGGTGGGGGGATGCCATATAAGGTTGCTTGGGGTTTTCGTATCATCTGTTGCTTTACGCGGCGGGTGGCTGCTCGAATGAAGTTTTTGGGTGTCTGTTTTTTCTGAGGTCCGCAATTACGTGGGCCTCTTCTTTCTTTCGCTCTGTGTCATTGGAGCATAGGTTGTCAGCTCTCTCTAGTAGCGTGGTCACAACCGAGTCCTTGTGGCAGGTGGGGTGAAAAGAATCAATTTGAAGGTAGCAGCCGGTGTGCGTTGGCTTCCTATGAACGGAGAACTCCAGGTCTTTGTGCTTTCTTGCCACCTGGACGCCGAGAAAGGGCAGGCAGTGGTCGCTTCCACACTCCACCGTGAATTGTGTGGCTGGGTCCACGGAATTTAGGTGTTGAAAACTTCAGACAACACCGATAGTGGGAATCAATGATATGGGAAGCACGAATAAAGAAGGTTGATATGTCTCTTTAAATTCACGACAATGTTACGAGGCGCGTAGATGTAGTACACAGTAAACACAAGTAGAAATGTTATGCGCACTCTGGTATCTGGGTAAGATGCAAGTATGTTGTTTATAGAGGCCGTGACGATGGCGCCACTAACGTTTGGAACACCAGCCCCAGCAGAGGTATGAATGTATATTATGCCTTACATGACTTCCATGTCATGATTGTCATGTTTGCATCTGGCACTTGAGTTTGTCGTCCATTCATGTCACGTAATAATTAATTTGGTATATGTGAAGCTAGCAGAACGGCCGTCAGCGCGCAATGAGCATATCATGTAGTCATGTTTAACATGACATGCAAATGATGAATTATGACACGCAAACATGTTTGGATGTGTCACTAACCTTTCTCGTCCACTCACGTCACGTAATACGAAATTTGGTATGCATGAAGCTAGCGAAACGGCCGTGAGCGCACTACGAGCATAGCATGTAGTCCTCTTTTACATGACACGCATATTATGATTATCTTCTTTGCCTCTGTCATTTACGTTTGTCTTCCATTCACGTCCCATAATATTCAATTTGGTCTATGTAAAGCTACCGAAACAGCCACGAGCGCGTCATGAGCGTGGTACACAGTCATGTTCTTACATGAAACGAATGTCATGTTTGTACTGTTTGCACCAGTCCTATACCTTCTTCATTCACTTATGTCACAGCGAGCGCACCATGAACGTGGCGTTCAGACATGACTTACTTGACATGCATTTCGTGATTTCCATGTTTAGGCTTGTCACTTATGTTCACCATGCAGTCATACTACGCCATATCAGTTTTGCAATATGTCATGTGAACGCCTCGCCACGGTGTTCTAGTGGCTAAGGTTCTCGGCTGCTGACTCACAGGTCGCGGGATCGAATCGCGGCTGCGGCGGCTGCATTTCTGATGGAGGTGGAAATGTTGTAGGCCCGTGTTCTCAGATTTGGGTACACGTTAAATAACCCCAGGTGGTCTAAATTTCCGGATCCCCTTCACTACGGCGTCTCTCATAATCATATGGTGGTTTTTGGACGTTAAACCCCACATATCAATCAATCAATATGTCATGTAAACAAAACCACCGCAAGAGCAACAAGACCATGAAATGTAAATTATGACCTTCATGACATACATGTCACGTTTTTTTATATTTTGACTATTCCCTTATGCTTGTCTTACACGGAGGTTATGGCTTAAACATTTTGGCATAGATCCCATCATTGAAAGGTTCAGGAAAGCTAAAATCGCAGGCGGCTATATAAATAGATACATATATTCTTAGTGTAATGCTGGCCAGAATACACACCAGTAGGCAAGAAATCCATTAAAAATATGGCCGCTTATACACAGTTAGTTACGCGGCTCCTTAGCCATGTTCCAGAGTAACCAGCCCGATTTGAAGTTGCCTTCAGAATAGACAGGACAAGGATTAGCCGGGATTTTAACTCAAGTTTTTCTGGCTTGGTATGGCCTGCGGTTACGTGTGACAATTCTGTAGGTGGCCTCGTCCTGACGCGGTTGCGTAAAAAAGTATTATTTACGCATTCGAGAGCGGTTTCTGCCGATAATGCGGTGGATATTATGACTCGAGGTAATTATAAAACATTAGTGCCACAATCATCTACATCAACCCACACTCAGCACTGGAATCTAACTCGGGACCGCATGCACGTGAATCATGTCTTACCCATTGCACCACAGCACCACCGCATGCAGGAGAGTTTTTTCACGGAGATGTATATCTACCAAGTGGCTTTTTGCGAACGATCGGCGGAACCTTTGATTAATATGTGGGGTTTAACGTCCCAAAACCACCATATGATAAAAAGAGAGGCCGTAGTAGAGGGCTCCGGAAATTTCGACCACCTGGGGTCATTCAACGTGCACCCAAATCTAAGCACACGGGCCTAGAGCGCCGGCGGAACCTTCAACATTTCTTGTGCCGTATGCATTTGTTTGCGCATGCATTTGATCAGCGAATAGTTTGTACCGCTTCATCAACTCGTGACAACCACGGTGAGTGCTTTCGGCTCCTACTTTGGTTCGCGGTGCGCCGTTCTGCAAGAACGATTAACGTGTTTTCGTGCGCTGTTTTAGTGCTTCCCCGTGAACCGGGGGTGTTTCGGTCACCGAAATTCACGGATACCAGCGCTACGAGGTGGTGTTCGGCTGCCGAAACCTACGCATGTTTCTCGCACGTGCACGTGCTGTGAACAATTTCCCTTATTTGTATCGTGAGGTGTACGCGTGTCAGTATTAGCAGCCTATTCTCGGCTGTGTGATGACAATGCGATTTTGCAGGTAAACGTTGGATGGGTATTTTAGCGTGCCTATTCTGACATTTGCATTTGGCACGCGTGAACTGCCGCGAGCTGCACGCTGGGGCAGCAGCGCCTTTCTAGCATTTCGACGAATACTTACTCGAACAATTAGAATGTATGTGCAGTGTTTCATGATATAGAGTTGTTTTTATTCATTTAAAGTCTTTAACTGATCCCTTTTAAGAGGAGTGGCTATTCTTACATTTATTCAACATCACACCACTGTTCAAGTGAATGCTGAAACTTCGCACCAAGGTCAAGTATGACGTACAGAAATTAGCGATGGACAGGTATACGTCTCCCTGTTCAAGAAATGGTGCAGAACGAACTTGAAATTTTTTTGTGTTACTGCAAGCAGTTGCTCTTTAGAAAATGAGGATTTTTTGTATCTGGTACACTATCTCCACAGCACTACACTGGTTGTCTTGGTCAGGGTTTGCTGTTACAAATCTGTGCCTGAATATGAGGACTGTACTTAATATTAAAAAGAGCGAGCAAATGTTGGTCGCTCACTCTCTCCTGCTGTCTTCTGCACCTGACTTCAGACTTCTGTTCTTGATGTTCAAGTTTATCATCAATTACTCCACCACTAATCAAACATCGACCAAACAATCTTCAATTTTGATCCTTCTCTGTTTCGTTCCGTTTGTTTCTTTTTTGACATGCTTTCTAAAATCATTAGTTTAACTTGTTTTGTAGGACACGAGAATCAGCACACATAGAGCAGTGTTCATTAAACTGTTGCGCATGCACTAAAGCGTGGCCTCACCGCGAACACGTAACTTCTCAGCTTCTGGTGCTCTCGCCTCTGTTTTCTTTTTCTTTTTAAAGACGTTAGTCTTTCTTGGGGACCTTCAAAGCAAAACTTTTGGTCTGTCTGTACGTTTGTCTGTTTGTCCACCCTTAACAGTTCAGGATACTCTGAACAGCACCTCCCGTTACCGCAAACGGCCGACCCCATCCGCAGCGCCCACCAATGTTGCTCAAGATTCAGCGTTCATATTTGTACGATTGTCAATTGAGAAGCAATTATTGCGCATATTTTAGACACCATGAGAACACGTATATATTCTGTATGTGTGTATTTTATTAGAAAATGCATACATAAGAAATTCTAAGGAATGTAGCGTTTATCACGATGCACTGACCACGCAACGTTTGCACGAAAAGGCGAGTGTTTCCAAAGCTTTGCTAAGACGACACGGTGGTGGCGCCTACCCGTCGCCTTGCGTTCTACACCTTATCACCTCTGAGACGGGCGCGCACGCCCGTCTCAGAGCCCCGCGTTTCGTTTTTCAGGATAACGGCCAGATAGCGCTCATGTCGCACGTGTGACGTGACTTGATGCAATCGTTCTCCTCCGCCGCACGCTCGAGGCACTCTAACGCAGCGCCTACAGAATACCATTCACCGATTTGCTTGCGCAGAACATCAAATAGATGTTTCCTTCACTCTCTCCACACGCAAGACTATCGTCTTTCGATGACATTTGCAGTATAAATGCAGATACGGGACCAATTTTTTCCCTCCTTCACGCGCGCTTGCCAGAGGGCATGAGCGGGCGTGCGTCTCATTTTTTTTTTCTCCTTCCCTCCCCCCCATCACTCTCCCTTCACCGTTGATGGTGCAGTCATTGCCGACGATTCGGTGCAGCTTCAGCGCATCTTCGGCGCACCCTTTCGCTTCCGTCTCAAGCGCGTCAGCGTGTGGGGCCGCTTATGCACTTCGGCCGCTTATCAACGATTCCTATAGGCGGCATTTCTCAATTTCAAGGCCACCACGTATATCTCTTCACCGGGCTATCCACTGTCGTGGTAATAGACAGCATAGAAGCAGGCCGCCCATATGCCGCCCGTTATCCGGCAGCTGACTGAGAGTGTAGATAGATAGATAGATAGATAGATAGATTGATAGATAGATAGATAGATAGATAGATAGATAGATAGATAGATAGATAGATAGATAGATAGATAGATAGATAGATACGTTCGAAGTCGCCGAAGTTTGCTAAGAAATGCTTCGCATTTAAAAGCTTGGAAACGCTTGAGCTTCGCTGTTAAGTGCCCGGTAGTGTGACCAGGCTGCGTGTGCGTCGTCTTTAACCACTCAGTAAGAAAAGAAAGCAAGAAAAAAGAAAAGATAAAATAAACGATTTTGCCCGTTAAATTGTTCATTTTAAAATATTCTTGAATATATACTGCACAGACAATAGCGAATCGCCCACTACGCAACAATAATTTCTTTCGCGAATACGTAAAGTACCGCATCTGTGAAATGCTAGAGTTGTGAAATGCTAAATGTGTGCCACACAGCGGAACATTTCATAATGGGTGGGCAGATGTAAACTGCCAACTTGTTGCGCAATGCGCATACATCCATGGCTGGTGCAAGCCCAAGATTATGCCACGAAATACGGAGTTCACAAAGATGACTACTTCCACAACACGCCATTCCAAGAGCGTTTTCTCTCACACAGCATCGACAAGCATTGACGTGGCTTCGTCGTTGAACGCCTGCTCGTGACGCAGTAAGCCTGGGTTGAATTGTCATTAGTTCTGAACTGAAAGTATGTATATGACATTTATGAAGGTGATTCATGAAGAATGATTTACTAATCAGTTATGTACTTGGAGGTTTTCTGCGAGTAATGGCCACCGCTTGGACCAGCCCAGTTATAGAATTATAACAGCCAGCCCATTCATTGAGCCCCCATACATTGTACATAGCTGTTTTGCACTTCCAAGCCGCTCGCTTATTTCGCTGTTTTTTTGGCTGGTACGCCAAAACCGCAGTGGAGCTGAGCAGCCCTGAAACGTAGCCACAAATCAGCAATGGTGAGTCACATCTGAGGGCATTTTTTAATTTTATATGCGAAGCATTTCTTGCGAACTTCGGCGACTTTGGGCGTATCTATCTATCTATCTATCTATCTATCTATCTATCTATCTATCTATCTATCTATCTATCTATCTATCTATCTATCTATCTATCTATCTATCTATCTTGCCGCCTATGACTTTCAGCTAGACTGGCCAATTGGATAATGATATCGATACCAAACTTGGTATGGCATAACATGACTGTATGAAAATCATATTTGACTAGTCATAAAAAATCATGGCATGTGTGTCATGAATGTCAAGATTTATATTTCACAGTTCTGCAGCTCTTACGGTGGTTTCGTTAACATGACATGTTGAAAAACTGGCTTGGTATGGCATAATTACATGGCAAACACAAGCGACAAACCCTAACATGAAATTCACGACACGTGTGCTATGTAACAACATGACTACACGCCATGCTCATGATGCACTCGCGGCCGTTTCGCTAGCGTCACATATACCAAATTTGGTATTACAGTACGTGAATGGATGATGAAGGTTTGTGACTGGTGCATACATGATAATCATGATACGCATGTCATGTAACAACATGACTACATGCCACGCTAATGATGCGCTGGCGGCCGTTTCGCTAGCTTCCTTTAACCAAATTTGGTATTACGTGACGTGAATGGATGAAGAAGGTGCGATACTGGTGCAAACATGATAAACATGAGATGCATGTCATTCAACATGACTACATGCTACGCTCATGATGCGCTTGCAGCCGTTTCGCTAGCTTCACATGTACCAAACTCGGTATTATGGGACGCGAACGGACGACGTAGGTAAATGACACATTCAAACATGATAATCACGAAATGCGTGTCACGTAACAACATGACTACATGCCACACTGATGCGCTCGCGGCCATTTCGCTAGCTTCCCATATGCCCAATTTGGTATTGCGTGACGCCAATGAACAACGAAGGTATGTGACTGGTGCAAACATGATAATCATGAGATGCGTTTTATGTGAGCACATGATACATGCCCCAGCCAAGGCCTCAATACATTTCGACGTGACACGGTGCGAGTGCTCGCCGGTGTTCATTTTGTCACGTCCCGTCGGCCTTGCCGCGCAAGGGGCCGGTCCTGCCATACATTCGCGGGTGCTCAGATTTGGGTGCACGTTAAAGAACCCCAGGTGGTCGAAATTTCCGGAGCCCTCCACTACGGCGTCTCTCATAATCATATGGTGGTTTTGGGACGTTAAACTCCACAAATCAATCAATCTGCCAGACATTCGCAGGCGCACGCCGCACTCCGTTATTTTGACGCATGCGCGTTACAGCACGTCTGGCATCCCTCCGTTACGAAAAGAGGGAGGCGCAGGGTGGTCTGGGTAACGCATCGGTGTGAGATGCAGCATGTCACATTTCGCGCTGGTTGATGTCGGGCTGTACCGACGGATGCTGGTCGCACTTGGCGTCAGACTATAGAGTGCTCGCGTTTTGCTAACGTAGCGTCGCTGTGCCCAGCGTGCGCGTGCGTCAACGCTACATTGGAGTATATTTGGCCCTTCATGATGCGCTTGCGGCCGTTTTGCTAGCTCCACATATACCAAATTTTGTGTTACGTGACGTCGATAGATGACGAAATATATGACTGGTGCAAAAATGATAATTCTGACACGCGTGTCATGTAAGAACATGACAACTTACCACGCTCATCGCCTGCTCACGGCCGTTTTGCTAGCTCCAAATATACTAAATTTGGTATCCCGTGACGTGGACAGATGACGAAGGTAAAGAACACATCCAAACATGATAATCATGACACGGAAGTCATGTACGGCATCATTTACCTCAACCTGGTAACCGTGTGCTGATTTTAAAGTGACATATCAACATTTCTCCTTCGTGCTTCGCATATGATTGATTCCCTCCGAACGTGGGATCTGCTAGTTTTTTTTCTTCGCACCAGTGAAACTCAGAGTTAAGGCATAGCTTTGTGTGCGTGCGCACTTAGCGTACGACGCAAAAGTAGCATACGATATTTGTAATGATTGGTTTTAAGCCCGAAACATATTCACCGACAGTATTCATAGGGTTTCTGGCGTACACATTAGCCTTCAGTTTGATCTTTTCTTTTTACAGGTGGCTTAATAACTAGCCTGCACATGAAAAAGTATGCGTACTATGATGATCAGGTGCTTCAATGAACAACTGAATAATTTGTATGCATCTTTTTTTTTGCAGTATATTCGCATGCGATTTAATTCGGCTATTTCCTTGGTGGCATGTGGAATCTACCTTTTGTTCACGGTAAGATGAACTATTCAATTCAAATAGTTTTAATTCGTGTCACGATGTCGTATTAGGGAATCAATGTTTTACTTTCAGAGTAGACAGCTATTAACGATATATGCAGGCATAATGTATTTTGTCATGTTTGATAAATATAGAGTAAAGAGAATGCCTAAGACGTTTTTATTAGTAACATTTACACTACTGAACACAACATTGCAACGTGGCCGTGACGTTCATGAAGACAGCAGACTGTATATCGGATAATAAACTGTTTATTTAGCCGAAATTGCGGCCGGGAAACAAAAACAAAATGGATTGAAGCAGCACACTGATATTGATAGCGGCCAACAGAGCATTGACTTTCAATCAATTTTCAAGTGGTGACGCGCGTCGGCATTTATACATGTACCATCGAATATTCTGTTTTTATCGCTAGCTGCAGCGTATATTGACGAAGAATCTGCAATTTTCACGTTATGCCGTTCCCTTGAGAAGATGATCGACTAGAAAGGCGAAGCTTCTATAACACCGTGTCGCGGTTGGCGCTGATCGTAGCTGAAAGTCCTTGGGTGCGTAAAATTGTAAATTGAATACAGCAATAGCGAGATAAGAAATGTGCGTGGCAATATATACACAAAGCAGAATGCGCACTTCTGTTGTGACCATGTCAGCTTTAAAAGGTATAGCTAAACAGAAAACTTCATCAGGACCCTGAAGCAGCACCATCTTATTAACACATACATATTCGATACCATCCTGACCAGTGAATTACTCTTAGAAAAACACGACCACATGGTTTAAAGCTATACAAAGCTAACAGCGTAATGAGCAAGTTAGAGTTTGTGGTGAAGCTATCAGTGTTTAAGAACAGTTAGGAATGCAAACTTTGCAAACTTCTTTTTGGGCCAAATAGCTTTCAGCATTTTCATTTTCTTTAAACCTTGAAAACTATAACGCCAACAGAGATGAATTCACGTCAAAATAAATCATAACCTATATTCTTTTGAACCATGCATTCATCTCCACAGCTTTATTATACTGTTAGAGCGAATGAATAAATACAATGGGCCAAACCAGCGAAGCAAGTTAGCAGTCCCCGCCCACTCGTGTAGTCTGCGCACTCGCTCTTAGTAAATAAAGTTATAAGGAGTCGACAGTAGTTAAATAAAAGCATTCTGAATACGACGTTACCTTAACTGCCACACTCTTCGAACAGGTGAGCCTGAAGCATCTTCGCAGTATTTTTTTAACTAGAAATCACTGCTATGACCGTATGTCATGTGTAACGCCTAGGGAAGCTTGAAGTTAAACACAGCTCATCCAATGAAAAATCCATACTTTACTGATAAATATAGGTCATTTCATGTTGAAGACTCGCGAATAAAAAAAACTATACAGCGCCTTCTGTTATCGTATTCGAAGAGTTCGTAATCAAGCTGGAGTACGCTTTTTAGGAGGCTGCTTTGCTCAAAATGACCACAATCAAGATAGATCACGGTTGCCGAATCAAAGCACGCTGAGCCAATATACGCATTGCGATATTACTGAAAGAGATACGAAGTTATGTAATACAATCAGTAAAATCAATCATCGTAAAAAACAGTATCGATCTCTGCATTAGTGGCGCTTGATTACACATGCTTTACTTACAAAACCTTTATCCACAGAGTAATTACGGCGTTCAAATCACGGGATACGCAGATACTCACTTGAAGAGTGGAAGCAGATGTCGACTAGCTGTACTGCCTTTATATATATATATATATATATATATATATATATATATATATATATATTGTATTAACAGAACTAAAGAAACCGTTGGATGCAGAAAAGATAACCAACACTGACCACAAACTGATGCGAGCAGCATACTCCAGGTCGCTTCTACATCCTTCCAAAAATCCATAAACCCGACAACCCAGGTCGACCAATCATATCAGGCATCGGTACAATAACTGAACCCATATCAGGGTACGTGGACAAACTAATAAGCCACATTCCATGCACCCTTGCGTCGTACATAAAAGACACCACACATTTTCTTCAAGACATTGCAGGTCTGTGCATGCCGAAAAACTCGTACTTGGCTACTCTTGAAGTGTCTTCATTGTATACAAATATTCCTCACGATGACGGCATAGCTGCATCACAAAACAAGTACACAAACCATAGACAATCTAACACCCCAGATTTCTCTGCCATCGCAACTTTGACGAGGATGGTCCTCGAATGAAATTCATTCGAGTTTAACCAAGAGTATTTTCGACAAATCAGCGGGTGCGCTATGGGCACCAAATTGGCACCTAATTATGCCAACATATTTATGGGAAAGCTAGAATCAGAATTGCTTGCACAAATTTCCTTGAAAGCAATGCTATACAGAAGAAACATAGACGACATCTTTCTTATTTGGACCCACAGCGAGGACGAACTTCTCAGATTTAGCGACACTTACAATGCTGTACATCCGAACATACACTTCACAGACACACACTCGCAAGTAACTGTAAATTTTCTTGATGTTACCATAACTGATAGAAGAAAAGAAGCTCTCTACAACCCTATATCGCAAACCAACGGATCGACAACAATACCTCCATTACCAAAGCGGATCACCCACGCCACTGTAAAAACAGTATTCCATACAGCCAGGCTCACTGGTTTAAGCGATTCTGCTCTAGAGACGCTGACTTTGACACGAGCTCACAGAGGCTAAAACTTATGCTCGCGAAACAAAAATACCCCCCACATGTAATTAATGACGCTGTTCAAAAAGCGAGAAAACTAAAGCGTGAAGACTTACTTATGAAGCGACCATCACGAGAAGACCGACAACGAACAAGCCTCTGCTTGACTTACAGCACAAAGTTCCCCAATGTGAACAAAATCCTCAAACGACATTACAACATTCTGGAACAAAGTTATCGCCTGAAACGCGCATTCTCATCGGCTCAGGTGTCGTTTACCGACGACCACGTAACCTCAAAGACATCATTGTACACTCTCAAATTAATATATCACCCCCCAATATTTCACGCCGACCTCATTTGAAGCTACGATGTATTGTATATAAGGCGATGCGAGAAACACACAAAGCAACCAGCACACAATTGAAGTTTTCGATTAACATACTAGGAAACCTAACACGACGATTCCTATAATGTGGTATACCTACTCGAATGCAACGTGTGTAGTATGCAGTACATCGGACAAACAGAAATACCATTTAGGATTTGCTTCAATAATCACCGAGCCCATGCGAAATCAGCCCCAAGTCTACCTCTATCAAAACCTCTCAATCTTCCCGACCATGCATTCGACAAACTATCAGTAACGCTCTTATAGAATCAAATAGGGAACTTGAACAACGAGAGTCAGACCTTATCCACTGATTTAACACCCTCGATATAAATGAGAATCCTGGTGCACTTGCAGCAATTACAGCATTAGAAAACAATAACGGCAATAATGAAAATAGTAAATGAGTTAACGGCACTGCAGCTGCGAAGGGCACTGGACAACTCAAAACAATGCCAAGTGTGACTACTCTTCCTAAGTACAGCTGTCGTCTGTTTTCTGTTTTTACTTTACTACTCAATCAATTGTGCCAAGCATGACATGCCCAACAGCAACCCTGTACACAGTCGGGAGGCCCCTACTGCACGCGTAATCCAAAAGCGGGCAAGGAATTCGCATTGCGCCCGCTTGCCAGCCTTTTCAGCAACAGGTGGCACCCCTCTTTCTACGACGAAATGTCGACGGGCGCTGAGTAGTTAAAGGCTTAAACTTCTCAAAAAAGGTCTTTTTGCCCCACACCGAACCACCAGAGCCAGGAGGCGCCGTCTGGTCGGGAAGAATGCGTTATAGAAAGGAAGCAGACACAGACCACAGAGAGCAGAAAGGTGAAAAGGAGAAAGGGGAGAGAGATGGAGGGGGAAGTGGAAAGAAGAGCGGAAGGGGGCGCTCCGAGGGTGAGTCCACCTTGTACTCTTTTTATTTTTTTCCTTCTTTTTTATTTTTTCCCCCTTTTTTCTTTTTCTCTCTCCCCCACTGATTTGAGGTTTTATAAAGCTGAACACCAACAAATTGTACCTTCAATCCTGATGAAGGCCAGACTCTAGGCCGAAACGTCGAAATAAACCACGTTGTGACCGCTCACGGAGGACCTACTTGACTATAAATAAATAAATAAATAATTAAATACATGTAATTAAAATATATATATATATATATATATATATATATATATATATATATATATATATATATAAAGGAGATTGATTGAGCAATTGAGCAGAAAGGTTGATGCTTGCAAGGCTTGGAAGGCGATGCACCAGCCGCAATTTCCGAGCTCGAGCCGCTGCTGCATGCGCCATCCTGGCGACTTAGTCGTGTGCTGGCGGCGTTGAATCGTAATACTGCTTGAGCCTCTCGACGTGTACAACCTCGCGGTTGCGACATCGCAAGTCTGACGGTGGCGTAAAAGGCTCAATGAAGTAATTTACTGGCAAAGTTTGTTCTAGAATACGATATGGCCCATGGTACTTTGACAGAACTTTGGAAAAGAGCCCAGGTGTGCGATGCGGCACTGACAGCCACACAAGAGCACCCTGAAGAAAAACGGGAGTTGAGGTCTGGGCATTATGAATTGCTTTTTGCCTGTTTTGATCATCGCAGGTAAAGCGATGAGCTAACTGGCGACATTCTTCTGCGTGTCTTGCGGCGTCCAAGATCGGTAGGCACTCGGACGCGTCCGGTCGATAGGGAAGAATGGTGTGAATGTTGTGGGAGGGGTGACGGCCGTAGAAAAGTTAAAAACGGGAGAAGCTTGTTGTCCCTTGTGTTGCCGTATTATAGGCGTAGGTAATGAATGGGAGAACTAAGTCCCAGTTAGAGTGATCAGGCGTCACATACATAGATAGCATATCACCAAGAGTACGATTAAAGCGTTCGGATAGCCCCATTGGTTTGAGGGTGGTAAGCGGTACATGTGCGATGTACAATAGCACACTCAGCGAGCAATTTTTCAATGACCTCGGACAAGAAGGCACGGCCATGGTCACTGAGGAGTTCTTGAGGGCCTCAATGACGGAACACAAAATGACGCAGTAGGAAAGTGGTAACCTCCTGTACTGTATCCGTTTGAAGAGCAGCGGTCTCAGCATAGCGCGTTAGGTGGTCGATAGCAACTATTATCCACCTGTTGCCAGTCGGAGTCAATAGAAGTGTCCCATAAATATCTATTCCGATCCGTTCGAAGGGTGGGGAAGGGCATGGTAAAGGGTGCAGTTCACCGGCGGAGGCGTGTGGTGGAGATTTTTGGCGCTGACATTCGGCACAAGAGCGGACGAAGGTATACATACCACGCCAGTAGTAACGATGTCGACGCCTTTCGTAGGTCTTGAAGACTCCTGCGTGGCCACATTGTGGGTCAGCGTGGAAAGAGGAACAAATCTGCGACATCAGGGTTCGTGGAACGACGAGCAGCCACTTGCGTCCCTCTGGTGCGTAGTTCGGTCAATAGAGAAGCGTGTCACGTATCAAGAAGTGTGGAACTTGGCGCAGGAGCGTTCGCGTCTTTGGGACTTCGGAAGTGTCAAAGAGATGATTGAGAAGAGACACAGTCTACGGGTCACTGCGTTGTTCGATAGCAATGGTGTCAAAGTCAAGAGATGACAATGTGGAATCGCAAGCGGAGGCAGCTGTGGCATTCTGGTACAGGGGGGAACAGGAAAGGATGTCGGCGTCAGCATGCTTCCGTCCTGACCGATAAACCACGCGTATGTCATAATCTTGAATTTTCAACGCCCAGCAAGCGAGGCGGCCAGATGGGTCTTTTAATGTCAAAAGCCAGCACAGCACGTGGTGGTCGGTCACGACCTCAAAAGAACGACCGTATAGATATGGGCGAAACTTTCCGAGGGCCCACTCAATGGCCATGTACTTCTTTTCTGTGACGCTGTAGTTGCTCTCAGCCTTGGTAAGTGTGCGACTAGCGTATGCCACGACGTATTCCTGGTGCTCCGGTTTACGCTGTGCGAGCACAGCACGCAGGCCTACACCACTGGCGTCGGGTGGATTTCAGGGTTGAGCTTCAGGATCGAAATGGCGTTGAATAGGTGGCGTCGTGAGAAGCCGTCGCAAGGTGGTGAAAGCCTCGTCGCAGGCAGGGGACCACGATAAGAGTTCTTTACAGTTGCTGAGAAGTTGCGTGAAAGGTGATGTAATAGACGCGAAGTTTCGAACGAATCGCCGGAAATACGAACACAAGCCGATGAAACTTCGAAGTTCTTTGATGGTAGCAGGTTTAGGAAACGACGTAACGGCTCGGAATTTCTCGGGATCCGGGAGGATGCCTTCCTTGGAAACAACGTGGCCCAAAATGTTCAGTTGACGCATGACAAATTGACATTTTTTGAGGTTTAATTGCAAACCGGCGTTAGTCACGCGAGTAAGGACGTGCTGAAGGCGACGTAAGTGGGTGTCAAAATTAGGGGCGAAGACCACGATATCATCGTGGTAACACAAGCATATCTTCCATTTTAGTCCACGCAGGATGTTGTCCATCATTCGTTGGAACGTTGCAGGTGCATTGCAAAGTCCAAAGGGCATGACGGTGAATTCTTATAAGCCTACTGACGTGACAAAAGCGATTTTCGGGGCGATCAGCCTCCGCCATAGGCACCTGCCAGTAGCCTGACCGCAAGTATAACGAGGAAAAAAACTCGGCACCCTGTAAACTGTCCAAAGCATCGTCAACACGCGTTAGTGGATAGACACCCTTCAGCGTGATCTTGTTCAATCGCCGGAAATCGACACAAAAACAAATAGAACCATCTTTCTTATTGACGAGGACCACTGGAGACGGCCATGGGCTCTGTGAAGGTCGAATGACGCCTCTGCGAAGAATGTCATCTTCTTGGTCAGCAATGATGCGGCGTTCTGTAGCGAACACGCGATATGGTCGTTGTCGCAGCGGTGAGTGGGACCCAGTGTAGATGTGGTGTTCTACTGCTAAGGCAGGGCCGAGAGATGTTTGTTCAACGTCGAAAGAATGGCGGTAGCACTCAAGAATGGTGAGGAGGTGTGAACGCTGCGAAGATGTCAAATCTGCAGCGATGAATGGTTGAAATATATTTGCCGACGTTGAGTCAGCCGCTGAGACGACAGCCAGTTCACAGACGGAGGTAGAAGGCACCTCATCGGGGACGGATATAATTCTGGTAGAACTCATTGTCTCGACGTGGCCATGGCACTCGTGACAAAGTAGGAATAAAGACGGCGACTCATGCTTATAAATTGGCATTGTTGTTGAGACTTCTACAAGGTCGAGCGCAGCAAAAGGCAGGGGGAGGGCTCTTCGGGCGACGAATATTGGAGATGGTGTGAAGAATACCGTGCCGTCGGATATGGCGCTGCATGCAACTGGCACGAGCGCAAAAGAGCATGGAGGGATGTAGGTGTCATCGTTAACGACAAGTTTAGCGGCAGACTGGGTGTCGGCGGACGCTTGGTCATCCAGTGAGCAAAATTCAACCTCAGCCCTTGCATAGGCGATTACGGCGTTATTTCGCGACAAAAACTGCTATCCCAAGATAATACTATGGGAGCACGATGAAAGAACCATGAACTCTATCGTATACAGAACTTCCTGAATTGTGACGCGGGCTGTACATACTGCGGTCGATTGAACAGGTTGAGCACTGGCTGTGCGAAGCGATAATCCGGAGAAAGGTGTCGTAACCTTACTAATTGAGCGGCAAAATCCAGCATCTATAACAGAAACAGCTGCACCACTATCTACAAGAGCGACAGTAGGGATATTTTCGACGAACACATCAATAACATTGGTAGGTGACAAATGAGGACTTGGGCAAACCGAAACTTGCGCAGTTCTTGCCTCAGGAACTGCGTCGTCTAGTTTTCCTCCTCGTTAGGCGCGGGCAGTCGACGCATAGGAGAAGGTGAGCGGTGGCGTGGAGATGGCGAGCGAAGAGGTCTTGACCGAAGTTGGTGGTCGTCCTGGTAGCGGGCTGGCATTGGAGTGGAGGAACCTTATTGCGCGTTGGATTCAAGCGGAAAGAAAGGCTCACGGCGGTTGTCATTGGTGATATGCGTCCGGCGGCGACAATACCTTGCGGCATGTCCGGGGTATCGACAAGCGTAACATATCGGGCGATTGTCGAGGGTGCGCCACTGGTTGGCGGTGTTAGTGCTGGTCCAGTGAACTGGAGCTGGGGGATAGCTCACGCGAGGTTGGAACGGAGGCGCAGGCGCTTTGTGAGGTGGCATGGCTGCAGCCGTGGCGTAGGTGAGAGGAGCAGACACAAGATTATGCTCGCGAGTAGCTGGTAAGGCGTCGGTGACCTCTTCTTGAATGACGCCACGAAGAGACGACGGTAAAGTTGTCGTAGGTTCTGGTGTGAAGGGCACCAAGGAAAACTGTCGTGCGACTTCCTCGCGGACAAATACTTTTATTTCGGCTAATAATGACGCTTTGTCATGACCATTGATCACACTAGACAGTGATGCGAAATCGTGCGCTGGTGGACGTCTTGTCAGAGCTCGCTGCTTCCACAATTCCTCGTAGCTTTGTTAGAGGCTGGTTACGTCGTTAACAGTGGTCGGGCTTTTCGCCAAGAGCATTTAAAAAGCGTCGTCATCAATTCCTTTGAGGATGTGCTTACATTTCTCAGCTTCCGTCATTGCGGCGTTCACGCGTCTGCACAAATCGAAGACGTCTTCTATGTAACTAGTGAAGGTTTCACCCGTTTTTTGTGCGCGTGTGCGTAAACGTTGCTCGGCAAGAAGATTTCGGACGGCAGGTCGATCGAAGACTGCTGCAATCGATGTTTTAAATTGCGGCCACGTTCGAACGTCTGCCTCGTGGTTTCTAAGTCAAAGGCTGGCTACACCCGCGAGATAGAACGACACGCGTGTCAACTTGTCCGCGTCCGTCCATCTGTTTAAAGCACTCGCCTGTTCTAAAGTCGAGAGTCAATCTTCAACGTCGTTGTCGTCGTTTCCGCTGAAGATTGGAGGCTCCCACTGAGGAACACTGCCTGGACAAATGGCCGGAAGAGATGGAAGCGTCTGCTGATCGGCATCCGGCGTAGAAGAAGGTAGCCGTCGAGAACAGAGTTCACGGATGGTAGCGGGAAGGTATAGGGGACGGTAACCCGCACCTCCACCAATTATAAAGAAGATTTATTGAGCAGAAAGGTTGATGCCTGGAAGGCAATGCACCAGCCGCAATTTCAAAGCTCGAGCCACTGCTGCACGTTCGATGCTGCTGCCTCTGCGCCGGAGTACTTCCTCTTCTTTACAATATATATTGTTACGGGGAGCCGGCGTCTGAAAATGCCTTTACTTTTGGTAAACAGGCAGGCATACAATATGGAGCCCGGTCTGCACGAGCTCACGCTAAACATCGTCCTCTTTTCTAGAATGTTCATTTGTGGCGCCCCGTAGCATCACCCCCGGTGGCGAAGGCACCGTCTCGGTGCTTGGTTGGTCCGAGTAAAATCGTTTCAGCCGAGTGACGTGAACAACGTCAGAACACGATCGCGCGCTGAAGGCGTTAAGAGGTTCAATTTCATATGTCACGTCGGTGACTTGCCGCACCACATGGTACGGACCCGAGTACGGTGAAGTCAGCTTTTCGCACAGGCCAACTCGCCGCGACGGCGTCCAGAGAAGGACTGCGTCACCTTGACTGAAGTGGACATCACGATGGCACGCATTGTAGACCTGTCGTTGTCGTTCCTGCGAATCGCTCAGACGCTGGCGAGCAATCTCACGTGCCTCTAGAGCTCTAGAAATCAAATCACGGGCATATTATGACGTGTGGCCAACGGCAGGAAGGAGCGTGTCGAAAGGCAACGTAGGTTCTCGTCCATACAGGAGGAAAAATGGCGAGAACCTGCAGTGTCATGCCGAGACGTATTATAGGCAAATGTTACAAATGGAAGGGCGGTGTCCCCGTCACGATGGTCGGAAGAAACATACATGGCGAGCATGTCCGTGATGGTTCTATTTAGCCGCTCCGTGAGCCCGTTGGTTTGAGGCTGATACGCCGTTGTGAACTTGTGCTTTGTAGCGCAAGAGTGCAATATGTCTTGGATAACTTGTGATAAAAAGTAGCGACCCCGATCGGTAAGCAGTTGCCGAGGAGCGCCGTGGTGTAATATGACGTCTTCTAGAAGAAAGTCAGCGACGTCGCTCGCACAACTGGTAGGAAGGGCCCGTGTGATGGCATACCGAGTGGTGTAATCCGTGGCGACTGCTATCCATTTGTTTCCGCTGGCCAATAAAGGAAACGGTCCTAGTAAGTCAACACCTATCCTATAAAATGGTTCGGATGGGATCTGAATGGGTTGAAGGCGTCCCGCTTTAAGGGTTGCTGGTTTTTTTGCGGTGTTGACAGGATTTGCATGAAGCGACGTAACGGCAGACGGATCGGTAAATACCGGGCCAAAAGAAGCGACGTCGAACGCGGTCATAAGTTCTTGAAACTCCCAGGTGACCAGCTGTCGGAATATCATGCAACTGTGCAAGGACAGTCTGACGCATAGGTTGTGGTATGACCAACAGCAGCTCAGGTCCGTCAGGATGCATGCTGTAGCGATATAAGGCGCCATCTTGGAGCAGGAACATACGGAGAGACGGAGGAGTTGTGGGACCACTAAGCCGAAAGATTATATCTCTGAGGTGAGGATCACGGCGTTGCTGATCTCCGATGTTGCTAAACGCGGAAAGTGCCAAAACGCAAGTAGACTCATCGCTCTCAGAAAGGTCTGCTGGGTCTACTGGATGACGCGACAAATAATCAGCATCCTCATGGTGGCGACCTGATTTGTAGACAACCGTGTAGGAATATTCCTGTAGCCGTAGAGCCCACCGGCCGAGACGTCCACTAGGATCTTTTAAGGACGACAACCAGCATAATGCGTGGTGATCACTGACAACCGTGAACGGGCGCCCATACAAATACGGCCGAAATTTAGCCACTGCCCAGACGAGTGCGAGGCATTCGCGTTCTGTGATGGAGTAATTTCGCTCTGCTGGCGATAACAGACGGCTAGCGTATGCAATAACGAGCTCGCAGCCATGCTGTCGTTGTGCCAAAACGGCTCCGATTCCGTGGCCGCTGGCGTCGGTACGCACTTCCGTTGGAGCGCATATATCAAAGTGGCGTCGTAAGTCTACTCGTCAGTTCAACGAATGCTCTTGTTTGTTCAGGTCCCCACACAAAAGTCACATTTTTTTTAGTAGTTCTGTGAGCGGTCGTGCGACGTCAGCGAAATTCCACACAAATCTACGAAAGTAAGAACAAAGGCCCACAAAGCTTCGAACATCGTTCGCAGAGGTCGGTACAGGGAAATCCTTGACGGCACGGATTTTCTCAGGATCGGGACGAACACCAGAAGAATCGACAAGGTGTCCAAGGACAGTGAGCTGCCGGCGGCCGAAGTGACATTTGGACGAGTTTAGTTGGAGCCCTGCTTTGCGGAAAACCGAAAGAATTGTTGAGAGACGCTCGAGGTGAGTTTCGAAAGTTGGCGAAAAAACAATGACGTCATCAAAATAACATAAGCAGATTGACCACTTGAAACCGTGAAGAAGAGCGTCCATCATTCGTTCGAATGTAGCTGGGGCATTGCATAACCCGAACGGCATTACTTTGAACTGATATAGCCCGTCGGGAGTTATAAATTCCGTCTTTTCACGGTCCAGATCATCAACTGATATCTGCCAGTACCGGAACGAAGGTCGATGCAAGAGAAATAATTTGCTCCACTAAGGCAGTCAAGAGCGTCGTCTATCGGCGGCAGAGGATACACGTCTTTTTTTGTAACCTTGTTGAGATTTCTGTAGTCGACACAGAAGCGCCAGCTGTTATCCTTTTTTCTCTCAAGCACAACGGGCGAAGCCCAAGGACTTGAAGAAGGTTCAATGATGTCTCGGGCAAGCATCTTGTCGACTTCTTGCTGGATCACGTGGCGCTCGGTGGAGGAAACTCGATAGGGTCGCCGGTGTACTGGATTTGCATCATCTGTGTTGATCCGATGTTTTACGATGGTCGTTTGACCTAGGGGTTGGTCGCAGAGATCAAAGACGTCTTGATACGACGCAAGAAGGCCATGAAGCGCAGACACATGCTCGGCCGGGAGATCAGAGGCAATCATTCCAGTTATGCAGTCTAGTGTACTGCGCGACTGAATACTTGCAGATGACAGTGTATCCTCTGTTAAGGCCGATATGTGGTAGTCGCCGGCCGGGGCAAGGGTTGCAAGGGATATTCCTCGTGGCAGCACTTCAGAGCAAAGTCCGAATTTCACAATAGGGAGACATGCCACGTTGTCCTTCATTGTGATGATGGTGTGGGAGAACGTAACATTGAGCGAACAGAGTACTGTAGGATTAGGCGAAATGACATAATCGCCGTCAGCCACAGGTGGATCAGAAGAGACGTCGATATACGTCACAGCTCGACAAGATAGGCGAACAAAGTCGGCGGAGCATAGCTTTGGCGGCGCAGGATCAGGAGGGTCAACGGCGTGTGGTAGGACAAGCTGAACAACACCAGCAGAACAGTCAATTAGGGCGGAATGCTCCGACAGAAAATCGAGTCCCAATATGATGTCATGTGGGCAGTGGTCCAGTACGTAAAACAGAACAGTGGTATGACGTCCAGCAACAGTGACACGGGTGGCACACATCCCGGTGACCGCTGGTGTTGCACCATCAGCTACTCGGACAAGAGCGATCGGAGCAGGAGTGAGCACTTTGTTGAGTCGAGCACAAAGGCTGGAGTTCATGACTGAGATGTGAGCGCCGGTGTCAATTAGTGCTGCCACGGAAGTACCGTTAACATTTACTTTAATCAAGTTGTTGTGTCCGGGTATCGTGTGTAGAGGAATTTCGGGTCGGGTCGTGGAAGCAGGCTCACCTCTAGGAGCTGCGCCCGTCAGTTTTCCAAGGACTGGTGGTAGGAGGGTGAGGGGGAGCGACGTCGGTTAGTTGAGCGGGACATGCGTCCAGAGGGCGACGAGGAGCGGCTTGGTCGGGCGGGCCTGGATGGCGAAGCATCATCTTGTGCCGTGTAGATCGGCATCCGAGAGCCAGAAGGTGGACGTCAGGTGTTGGCATAATGCGACCACGGCTGCCAACCCCAGGAAGTGCGGCAATGACGTGAAATATGGCCCACTCCTCCACAGTTGAAGCAGATCGGCCTGTCATCGGAAGTTCGCCATTCTGCCGGGTTTCGGTAACGTGGGCCGTTGTTCGGTCCGCGGGACATATTATCTGTACTGGGCAGTCGGTAGTCAGGTCCGTTAACGGGGCATAGCGTCTGAAGTCCGGCGTTGGCCAGTTCCTGGCGTACGACACTCTTGATTAAAGAAATCGTGGCGCGAGAATCGTCAGGGGCCTCGACTTGGTCAGACAGGGGAGATGCTGCCTCGATTTCGTGGCGCACGATGCGCACGATATTGTCGGAAGCAGCAGGGGATGGTGCCAAACGGGCGTCCTCGCAGGTTGATGTTGCAGCCGTGTTGGGAAGACGCGAAAAGTGTGGAGTGATACGGCGACTTTTCGCGTCTTCGAAGCGTCGGCATTCATTAATAACGTCGTCTACGGTCGATGAGTTTCGATATACGAGGAGATGGAAAGCGTCATCGGCGATTCCTTTGAAAATGTGCGCGACCTTTTCAGATTATGGCATCTTGTCATCAACCTACCGGCAGAGGGCGAGCATATGTTGTATGTATGTGACGTACGACTCGGTGCCGGACTGGAGTCGGGACGCTAGTTCTTTTTGCGCAGCACGACGACGCCCGATGGGCTTGCCGAAGAGATCGATGAGTTTCTGCTTACAGATGTCCCAACTCGTGATATCTTCCTCGTGGTTGGAAAACCAAACTTTAGCTGTAACCTTCAAGGTAAAAAATAATATTGGCCAACATGAGCGTCGGGTCCCAGTTGTAAAGAGCGCTTACCCTTTCGTACAGCTGAAGCCATTCCTCCACGTCAGTACTGTCACTGCCCGAAAATGTGCCTGGGTCACGCGGTTGAGTCGGGATGACGGTGCGGTTAGTAGCAGCTGGATGCGGTGCTGTTGGTTGCTGCGTAGTTGGACGAAGCACGGTTGGGGTAGTCTCCGAAGAATCCTCGTGTTCGTCTTGATCAGGCATCGCACAGGCAGCCAAGGAACGTCCGCTGCGTAGAATCGTCGTGGTGTTGACTGTGGGAAGACCCGCACTCTCCACCAAAATGTTACGGGGAGCAGGCGTCTGAAAAATGCCTTTACTTTTGGTAAACAGGCAGGCATACAATATGGAGCCCGGTCTGCACGAGCTCGCGCTAAACATCGTCCTCTTTTCTAGAATGTTCATTTGTGGCGCCCCGTAGCAATATTGTTACGTGATTTCGTCTGACTGAAAGAGGGCATAGTGGGGCATACCCAAGTAAGGTGCCTCAGACTGAGAGTAAAGAAGTGGACGTTGTCAGCGAGCTGTGTTGTGGCTGCGGACCGACTACTGTTATTTTCCACGTAACATTTTGGTGGAGGTGCTGGGTGCTCTTCTGACAACGGAGCTACGCAGTGGACGCCTCCTTAAGTCTACTACCATGGCTCCGGGTGAAGATACGGCTTCGCCACCTACCTCAGCAACGACAGCAACCCGGTACGTCGCTCTAACGCAACCCCGTGATCCCGGTACCTTTACTGGAGAGGACAACGTGAATGTGGACAAGTGGCTTAGCATGTACGAGCGCATCAGCAAGCAATATGGCTGGGACCCAACTGTTATGCTTGCGAATGTCATTTTCTATCTTGACAAGACCCCTCGCACCTGGTTTGAGACCCACGAGCACGAAATCACGAGCTGGGAAATGTTTAAACAACAGCTCCGCGACCTTTTTGGCAACCCGTTTGGTCAACAACTTGATGCCCGAAAGCAATTGGCTGTCCGTACACAGACGTCCACTGAGCCCTACTTGACTTATATTCAAGACATCTTAGCGTTGTGTCAAAGGGCCGATCCCAACATGACTGAGGCCGACAAGATTTCGCACGTGTTAAAAGGAATCGCCGACGATGCATTCAGTCTGCTTGTATTCACCAACGTAACGACCATGGATGCCGTGATCAAAGAGTGCCGCCGTCTCGAGCAGGCCAAGAGTCGACGCATTTTGCAGCAGTTTCAGCGCCTACCCAACACCGCGGCAACGTCGTCTTGCGAAGCCACTCCTTGTCATCCGTCTACAACCGAAGACGTGACGCGCATCGTCCGACGTGAACTCGAGGCCGCTTACCCGGCTGCCAACAAACTACCGACGTTGCCCGACGCCTCAACGCCAGCTGTCGCCTTAATCCAGGCTGTTGTCCGCCAGGAATTCGCAAACCTTGGTATCCTGTCCACTGCATCCACACTGGATAATACTGGTCCCTCGATAGCTTCTGTGGACATGAGACGTCGCCGTCCATACTCTATTCAAACCAGGAACCCGTCTGAATGGCGAACAGCTGATGATAAGCCAATCTGCTTCCGCTGTGGTCGTGCAGGACACATCGCTCGTTACTGCCGCAGTCAATGGCCATCTATGTCTTCTGGCTCGTACCCCGCTTACAGTAGCTCATTCCGTCCACCAAACCACCGTTATCCGACCCGCACTCAGTCTACAGCATTTACTGCCCCTGAGGACTACGGCCACCCTGCCCCGTCGTCGCCACCGCCTCAAAGCCGCCCTTCTCGTTCAAACACGCGTCGCCGCTCTCCCTCGCCATCGTTCAACCGCCGCGCGTCCCCGGAAAACTAGGCTGTGCAGCTTCTGGAGGTGAAGCTGCCCTGTCGACCTTACCCAAAAATCCTCTGTTGCCCTTACGTTTGAACCGGAACACCCTAGAAGTATATGTTGATGGTACACCTGTTGAAGCTTTGATAGATACGGGCGCTCACGTCTGTATTATGAGTTCGCGTTTCCGTCGTCGCATGAAGAAGGTCCTCACGCCGCCCTTGACCAGTGTCGTCCAAGTTGCAGATGGTGCAAAAGTCCCTGTCGTCGGTATGTGCACAGCTCAACTTACCGTAGCCGGTCATCAAGTGGTCGTCCTTTTTACCGTGCTTGAAACATGTCCCCACGACCTCATACTAGGCCTCGATTTTCTTGCCGCCAATTCTGCTCTGATTGATTGCTCCGCTGGTGTGCTCCGCCTTGAACTACCACAAATCAGTGCCGCCCCGTACCAACCTACATGCCGATTACAATGCAGCGATTTTGTTCGCCTGCCCTCGAAAACTGTGACGTACGTCGATTTTCTGTGCTCACCAGCTGTGCCCGACGGTGACTATTACGCTACGCCTCTCACCGACGTACTCCTTGCGCACAATGTTGCAGTGCCCTATACGGTGCTCAGCATCACAGATAACAAAACTTGTCTACCTCTTGTCAATTTCGGCTACATGAATCATGTGCTTCCACAAGGCATTTCTGTGGCCCACCTGTGTCCGTTGCTCGATTCACAAATTGAAGTGCTTGCCTTAGACACACTTGCTTCACCGCAGCGCACATCACTCGCAACACATTCGGGCAGCCGTCAAATTGTAGACATGATCGCCACTGATCTTCCACCTCCGCAAGTTGAAGCCCTACAACATCTTCTCGAGGCCTACCAGGATGTTTTCGATTTTGGTGAGCGACCTCTTGGGCAGACGTCCTTTGTCCAGCATCGCATACACACAGGTGATGCCAACCCTGTTCACCGCCGTCCCTACAGAGTGTCTGCTTTTGAGCGGAGCATAATTCAGAAGGAGGTGAACAAGATGCTAGCGAAGGACATTATTGAACCATCCTCCAGTCCCTGGGCATCCCCGGTGGTATTAGTTAAAAAGAAGGACGGATCGTGGCGATTTTGTGTGGACTATCGCCACCTTAACAACATCACCAAGAAAGACGCATACCCTCTGCCCCGCATTGATGACGCCCTTGATTGCCTCCATGGTGCCGCCTACTTTTCTTCTATAGATCTTCGTTCTGGTTATTGGCAGATTGCCGTGGACCCCATGGACCGAGAGAAGACGGCTTTTGTAACACCCGATGGCCTTTACCAATTCAAAGTCATGCCTTTCGGCTTATGTAATGCCCCCGCCACCTTTGAACGATTTATGGACTGCCCTGCTCCATGGATTCAAGTGGTCTACGTGTCTTTGTTATCTGGATGACGTGATTGTGTTTGCTCCCACTTTTGAAGCGCACCTTGAGAGACTGTCAAAAATTCTTGATGTATTCCGTCTCGCCGGCCTTCAGCTGAATTCATCTAAGTGCCAATTTGGTCGCCGTCGCATTACAATACTTGGACATATTGTTGACGCTTACGGTGTACAGCCTGACCCAGAAAAAGTTCGAGCTGTGAAGGACTTTCCTGTGCCGAAAACCGCCAAAGATGTCCGCAGCTTTGTGGGGCTCTGCTCCTATTTTCGGCGGTTCATCAAGAACTTCGCGGAAATCGCTCGGCCCCTAACAGATTTACTCAAACCGGATGAGACGTTTACCTGGGGTCCCTCGCAAGCAGCAGCATTTTCCGACCTGACCACTTGGCTCACTTCTTCTCCTGTGCTGGCTCACTTCGACCCTACGGCACCGACGGAAGTGCGCACCGATGCCAGCGGTTACGGAATAGGCGCTGTGTTGGCTCAGCGACAACGTGGGCAGCATCGCGTGATAGCTTATGCCAGCAGGCTGCTGTCCACCTCGGAGCGTAATTATTCCATAACAGAGCGCGAATGCCTAGCGCTGGTGTGGGCAGTCGCGAAATTTCGCCCTTACTTATACGGCCGACCATTTATAGTTCTTACCGACCACCACGCTCTCTGCTGGCTCGCCTCCCTCAAAGATCCCGCAGGTCGTCTCGCCCGCTGGGCACTCCGCCTCCAGGAGTATTCTTACACCGTAGTGTACAAATCAGGAAAACTGCACAAAGATGTGGATTGTCTGTCACGCTACCCTGTGGCCGACTGCGATCCTACGACCACTGATTCTGTGGGCTGCGTCCTTTCCATCTCCCAGCTGCTTCATCTCGGGGACGAGCAGCGTCGCGATCCGGATATCAGCCGCCTAATACAACAGCTCGAATCTTCACCGCAAGACGCTTCCGTTCGCATGTTTACCTTAAAGGACCACACCTTATATCGGCGTAATTTATCACCCCATGGTCACGACCTACTTCTGGTCATACCGAAGCACCTGCGTTCTACAGTCCTACGCGAGCTCCATGACGCGCCAACCGCGGGTCACCTTGGTGTCTCTCGCACATATGACCGTGTGCGCCGCCGCTTCTACTGGCCTGGCCTTTCACGTTCTGTACGTCGCTATGTCAACGCTTGTGAAATTTGCCAGCGTCGCAAAAAGCCGTCGAGACTACCTTCCGGATATCTTCAGCCCATCGACATCCCATCGGAGCCATTCTTCCGTGTTGGTTTGGACCTTCTCGGTCCCTTCCCAACATCCGCCTCCGGAAACAAGTGGGTCGCGGTGGCTACGGATTACGCGACCCGTTATGCAGTTACGCGAGCCATGCCAACAAGCTGCGCTACAGACGTCGCTGATTTTCTACTACGCGATCTCATTTTAGTGTACGGAGCCCCTCGTCAACTGCTGACAGACCGAGGCCGTACGTTCCTTTCGAAAGTGGTTGATGATATCCTGCGTTCCTGCTCTACCCAACATAAGCTCACGACATCATACCACCCCCAGACAAATGGGCTTACAGAACGTTTAAACCACACCTTGACAGACATGCTATCAAAATACGTCTCGGCCGATCATCGTGATTGGGACCTTGCACTACCCTACGTGACGTTCGCATACAATTCCTCCCGGCATGACACTGCCGGGTACTCGCCATTTTACCTTCTGTTTGGACGCGAACCAACATTGCCGTTGGATACCTTCCTGCCAGCCGCTGCACAGTATACTTCTGAATATGCACGCGACGCTATTACCCGAGCTGACCATGCTCGTCAGCTTGCCCGCAGCAGGTTAATGGCGTCCCAAGACTCGCAGAAGCATCGTTACGACGAGCGGCATCGCAACGAACACTTTCCAACAGGCTCCCTCGTTCTTCTTTGGTCCCCTACGCGACATGCAGGCCTGTCAGAAAAACTTCTCTCTCGTTTCACGGGCCCATACCGCGTGCTTAGACGAGTGACCGACACTACATATGAAATTGTCCCTGATAATCCATCAACCTCTCCCGCTCTGCTGTCAAGGGACATCGTCCACGTATCAAGGCTCAAGCGTTACCACACTGCTTCCGCTGTGGCCCCGTAAACTCGCCGGGTCGGCGCTTTTGCCGCCGGGGGTCGTGTTACGTGATTTCGTCTGACTGAAAGAGGGCATAGTGGGGCATACCCAAGTAAGGTGCCTCAGACTGAGAGTAAAGAAGTGGACGTTGTCAGCGAGCTGTGTTGTGGCTGCGGACCGACTACTGTTATTTTCCACGTAACAATATGTATGTACAGATGATATATGCGGAGAAGCCATCGTCTGTTGTGCTAGTGCTCACACCGTGTCTTGATGTCCGCGCAAAACAAGCAGATCTCGACAGCTCGCTTCTGACGGCAGCAATACCCGAATTACGCTTGGCTTCATTCACAACAAATGGTAATTTCAATTTTGATAGCAATGGAGCTGAAGCTATACCAAATTCAAGTTTAAACTGTGTCTGACCAAATCACCACTGGGATCCACGCACCTTTGCGCCACCGTTAATGCTGTGTGTCGGCCTTTGAGCGTCGGATCGTCACCCAGCAGGTCGATGATATGCTGAAGCGCGGCGTTATTGAGCCTTCTCACAGCTCATGAGTCTTCTCGGTTGTTCTAGCAAAGAAAAAAAGATAGTTCAATAAGATCTTGCCCCGACTACCGCCTGTTGAACAAGATCACCCTCAAAGACGCTCCCGTGCTGCCTGCATAGACAAGGCCCTCGACTGCATACAAGGAGCCACGTTCTTATTGTTGCCAGACCTTTGCTCCGTTTGTCAGTAGGTTGACCACCCCAAAACGCCTTTCGTCACAGCAGATGGCCAAGATCAGTTGAACGTCATGCCGCTTGGGCTATGCTATACGCCCACCGACATGATCGACACATGATCGACAATATCTTCCATGGCCTCACATTGCAAGCATGGCTGTGGTACTTAGACGATACTGTAATATATTCAGGTGACATTTCGACACATCTTCTGCGTCTCGAAACGGTGCTCACTTGCCTCAGCTCTGTCGGCCTGCAGCCTATCTTACAGCGCTGCTTTCGCACTCGGCAGCTTTCAATTTGGGGTTATGTCGTTTCTAAGGATGGCGTTCTTTTAGATCCAACAAGACTGCGTGCTGTTGACTACTTTCCTAAGCCAGAAACCTTGAAAAAACCTAGCAGCTTCCTTGGCCTATGTTCCTTTTTTGCTCGTTTTTTTCCGAACTTTGCCTGCAATATTTCGCCTTTGACCGAGCTTCTCCACTACAACAACGACCTTTCTGGATGGTGACCGGCGTGACATAGCCTTTGCAACACTCCGGTGCCTTTTTACATCACCTCGAATCCTACGACATTTTTATTCACTTCAATTCATATGGATGCTAGTAGTGTGTGTCCCGGTGCTGTACTCGAAGTATTAGAGGATTTGATGAGTACGTCCTCTCTTACAACAATCGTGCTTTGACAAAAGCAGAAGACAACCATCCAGTTACAAAAAAAGTGTTTAGTCATTGTATGGGCCATAGGCATGTTTAGACGGGTGTCTACTTACTGTGGTTACACAACATGATGTCTTGTGCTGGCTTTTCTCATTAAAATATACCTCCAGTCGAACTGCCCTTCGGGCACTTTGACTCCAGGAGTACCTCCACGTTATATACAGGTCTGGACGCACACATTCTGATGCCACTGCCCTGTTCCGATCGCCCCTACTGTATAGAGATAAGTCACCACCTGTGTACGGAGCAAAAGAAATATCCCTGCATTGCGTGCCTCTTCAACTTGTTGACTCGACCTTCACCGCAACACATTTCTAGAGGCATGCATCACGACGTATAACACTTAGTTGTCCGACATAAGTTGCTCTACCAAAGAAATTATCGCTCTGAAGGACACCGATGGCTCCTGGTTAGTCCAAAACATCTTCGCTCGGACATATGCGCTTTATTGCACGCCGACCTTTAGGGCGCGCACGCTGGTGTGTCAAAACTGACAGTGGCCTGAAACACCGCTAGTACTGGCATGAAATTTATAACTTCGTTTACCGCTACGCCCCCGTCTTGTATCAATATTCAGCGCTTGAAGAATCCAACACCGCGTTGTTCAGCTCTACTGCAGCCCTTACCTTGTCCTTGACCCGCAGGGCGCGGGTTCGAATCCCGGCTGCGGCGGCTGCATTTCCGATGGAGGCGGAAATGTTGTAGGCCCGTGTGCTCAGATTTGGGCGCACGTTAAAGAACCCCAGGTGGTCTAAATTTCCGGAGCCCTCCACTACGGCGTATCTCATAATCATATAGTGGTTTTGGGACGTTAAACCCCACATATCAATCAAATCAATTACCTTGTCCTTCCAGACCCTTTAACGCGCTGGTGTGGATCTCTATGCACCCCTTCTACTCAAACTTCCTCAATATCACTGAAATATGGTCGCCATCGTTCATCTTACGTGCCATGCGGAAACGTCATCATTACCATTGGCATCGGCTAGGGACATTGATTCTTTTATAGTACACCGTATCGTTCTATGTCATGGTGATCGCGTGAGCTGCTCAGCGACCGAGAGCGTGTGTTTCTGTAGAAAGCAGTAGAATCCGTTTTCAAGGTATGCCAATTGATTCATCGAATCACCACCACGTACCACCCTGAAAGAGATGGCATTACAGAACGACTCAACAGAACCATAGGGGATATGCTGTCAAAGCACGTTGCTTCCGACCACTCCAACTGGGACCGTATTTTCCCTTTTGTGACCTACGTGCATAATACTGCTTTACAGACAACAACTGCATTCTCTCCCTTCTTCCTGCTTCACGGACGCAAGCCCTCTTGAATGCTAGACCGTGGCTGGGCTAGGCTACACTTGCGCGCTCGATTCTTACAGCCTTCGCATCGGGTGTAGTACATGCCTCTCGGGGTTGCTTTTAAGGGGCGCTGCGACCCTGATGCTCCCCCGCCACTTCGTGCAGCGAATGCAACGCTGACACATGACTTCGGACGCATTATTCGCCCGCGCAATGAGCACTGCTGTTCATTGTTTGCGTGCAAACACTTGCTGCTTCTTGTTCAGAGAACGAATCTTGTGAAGTCGCAACATGCCGACTGATTGATTGATTGATTGATTGATATGTGAGGTTTAATGTCCCAAAATCACCATATGATTATGAGAGACGCCGTAGTGGAGGGCTCCGGAAATTTCGACCACCTGGGGTTCTTTAACGTGCACCCAAATCGGAGCACACGGGCCTACAACATTTCCGCCTCCATTGGAAATGCAGCCGCCGCCGCCGGGATCTGAACCCGCGATTTGCGGGTCAGCAGCCGAGTACCTTAGCCACTAGACCACTGCGGCGGGGCAACATGCAGACTGGTTCACTTGTCTCTGTTTTTCGGCTTCTGCTTGTTTGACGCAGGAAAGCTCGTGAAGCAGGATCTTTTCGCGTTATTTTTTCGAGTTGAGGAGATACGGTCTTTAAAAAGAGCAGGCGCGAAGTCAAGGAAAAGCTTTCTGGTGTGACACGCCATCAAATAGCCTTCATCGCTGAAATGTCTGCTGCATACAACAGTCGATGCAGACTTGTAAATAATGACGGGGTTATCTCTAGCAATACTATTTTGCCATTTTGAGCACAGCTCAACATTGCCTGGGAAGTGGTGAAAAGACCCACCGGGCATTTCCCCAAACGGCACTTGCCGTACGAAACATAGCAATACACCACCACACAGATGATTGATATTCATGTACGTGCGGCGCGCTGTGAAAGCTGTACAATCATCGTCTGGAGTCTAGAAATCACTGCAGACTGAACACTGTGAAAGCATAAAACGAAATGCAGCCGTGGTGGGCAAATCCCAGAATAAAGCTAGCCACACGAGAGAGAAAGAAAAATTGACATTAACCTGCTTATACCGCTAATTTAAAAAAAATCATGCAGATTTCTTAGAAACGAAGCTCATTACTTGCCGAAGAGTTGGAATGTTGTAAGTTTGTCTTTTTAAACATGTTCATTCATAAACTCCAATATAGGCGCAGAACTGATTTGTGCCAGAGAGTTTTAGTTCCAGGGCAAGCGGCTTACGGGAGTAAGCAGCGGCGTTCTTCGCATTCTACATGAATGCAGCTTGCAGTACAAAGGAACGCAAGAGAGCCTAAGGTACCCAAAATAATATTTCCAGGTAGTGTTAGAACATTTACAATGCGCGCTATCACTCTCAGGGCATGCTTCTGAAGGGGTTATTCAGCAGCAAGAGTCTTTTTTCTCACTTAGGTATTTTTAACCATTGGAGATACAACTTACGTACACGTTTTAAAGAGCTGTAAAGCTGCACACGGCCACAGCAATAAAGAGCCCTCCGAATGCACTGAAAAACAAATTTATAGAAAATAGCGAGCAAAAGCACGGTGTGCTCGTCATTTCTGTAAGCGACCTCTCTAATTCCGGTCTCGTTGTCCAACGAGACTATGGGCCAAAGATATTTGGTGCTCCCTGCTTGCATAAAAGGCGCAGAATTGATTATTTCTCACTCTCTGATAGTTGTCAGGGATTTATGTCTCTTGAATGATGCCTCGTTAACCGATTCTTCCCCATTTTTACTAAGTTTCAGCTTGTATTATTCACCAATACATTCATATATACCTACATTATGCGGTGAAGCCATATGATAACATTATTTTTAAACGAGACGATCGTGCTTCTATACCCTCGACATATTGAATAAAATGCCTCACCCCTCTCTGTCGAGAACCCCAATTCCGCGATTTCGCATTGAACAACACTCTTGTGCGGTGCGCATGGCGCAGTAGGTGCATGGTCAAGGTCGCAGCGCCCCTACAATCGCCGGAGGTGCAGCATACTCAAAACTCTCCCATGACTTTCGCAATGGGTGAAAACGCGGTAAGAAGCTAGAGCGCAGGTCAGTTAGTAGCATACTCAGAAAATCTCTCATGGCTTTCGCGACGGGTGAGAACACCGTAAGAAGCAAAAGAGCACGTTAGTGTAGACCAGGTGGGTCTAGGCACCAACCTTCTATACCGCCCTGAAGTTACTGAGTCGACGATGGTGTCCCAAACTGCTAAATACGAAGAAGAGCGTCGCCAGCTGGCCCACCCATGCGCAATCGCTGATAAGCAACACCAAAAACACCATCACGACCGCTTGACAGCTCCTCTATTTTAGGGGCGAAGCTTTCTATAGCGGCACCCGTTCGTTCCTCGTAGCCGTTGTAGTATGTAACAAGTATAAGATTTTGACCTTCAAGGCGGTGCCAATGAGAGATTTATTCTATGCGTTGTTGAACAATAAAAAATAGTGCTGAATGTACATGCCAATGGCTGCTAATGGGAATGAGAGACAGGAGCATTCGGCTTTTAGTTAACGCGCACGCTGCGATCCCCAGTAGCAGTCATTGGCGTGTACATTGAGCACTATCTGACAAATAAGGGTTGCTATGTTATACTCGCTGGGGTGTAACATCCTTAGTTTTAGAAAGGTTTAGTGAGCGTTGAGCCGCAGTGCCACGAATACAATGAACTAGTATATATCATGAATGAACTCGAGGTGGTTAAAGGTGGGAAGTAGGTACGAAACGCAAGCCGTAAAAAAGTGTGCGTGTGCCACCTATCGTTTAGTCCTTGGAATGTCCACTGGATGGCGGTGCTTCTATATGGGGGATATATGATGAAAAGATGCGAGATGGTGGTACTTGGAGTGTTAAATAGATGGACGAACGGACACACAAAAAGATGCATGGATGTACGTATGAACGGACGCAGGGGTGGATGCATGGACGAACGCAGGGACGAACGCAAGAATAGACCCACGCACGGACGGGTGGATGGACGCATGGACGGTCACACAGATGAACGCATGGACGGACGAAAGCAAGAACGAATGGACGGACGAATGCTTCGCACCACTCTCCATCATTCACTCCGTGGATATGCTGCCAATTTTCATTTCCAGTCTCCTTTCCTTCCTAATAAGCTGTTAGCATTCTAGAGTAATTAGAACTAGTGAAGTTGACAAGTTGCAAGGACTTTTCAATTGTCATTTCAAGGCTGGCAAAGTGATGAGCTTTAAAAGTCTCATGTGATAATTTTTTTTTGCCGTACAGCAGAAGCGTTTCATCTTTGATGATGACACGAGTCTTCACCAAAACATGTCACTTTTTCTTTTACTCCTGAGCGAAAAATATTGACTCATGAATCTTTTCGATATCATGTGTATTTTCAGCTTAGTGCAGGTGCGATAACCATATTTGCGGCCAGCTTGACCACTCTCACAAGTAAGTCGAAGTGCGCTGTTTTAAAATGGAACGGGAAAACGCGACAGCAAGTTTCCAATGATTGTTCAAAAAGTTTGAGAAAACAAGGTTTCTTCTCTTTGTAGCGTGGCCGTCTACCCAGTTTAATGTAATAGCAAAAGGTTTGCATTGTCTAGATGGTAAAGCAGTCAAATCACCATGCAGCTGTTGTGGAGGCGAGAAGGAACCACCAGCAAAACAGAAGAGAACTCTGAGAGCGAATGAAAGATGATTCTCAAAAAGCAATCATCCTTGTTAAACGCGCGCTAATGGGCTGTTGAATGGTTCTTTCTCGTTTTGCTCTTCCGCTTTATTCTTCGTGGCTTCCTCATTTCAAGTTAAATATAACTTGATATCTAACATAAGCGACATCAACAAAAAAAACGCTCCGCTTTTAATGCTTGAAATTTTGCGCAATCTCTCTAAGTCTTCGGGCTAAGGCTAAACGTGAAAAATTAACGTACTAATGATGGTTTTCCTTAGCGTTTTGTAAGAAGGCACTAACCTTTTCACAGGTAAAATCAACTAAGCCTTGTGGAGCTTGCTTCAACAGTACAAATCCGTGTTTCCGTAGAATTTATTATTTGTTTCAGAGATTAGTGTGATACACGTCCTCATGATGTTGGAATTCTCACCCAACCACATGATTGGCGTCATAGTTGTTGTCGATTTTGTTATCACAGCACGGCTCGTAAGCTTTTCGTTTTTCTGCGCGGCGTGACCTGAAAAACTATCACCATTCAGAAATAGTGTGGGCTCTCCTAACCATCTTTTTCTGGCTTGCTCCCAGAAAGCTTGCACCAATTTGTTCTGTGTGGGGTTGAAGACGAACTTTTATCGAAGAGAGAAGAAGATCATAGACAGGGTTAATTTAAATATGAAATAGATAGAAATAGAGGGGAAGAGAGAGAGAGTGAAGTATAGTAGTTGAGAAAACGAGCACGGAGTAAAAAAGTATAGACACAGGAACACCGAGCAATAAATGAAAAAAGAGATTATAACAAAGAAAAACAGAGACATTAGAAACACAAAGAGAGAAAATAGAAATAAAAGAAAATGAGTACCGACAGATGATAGCTGGAAAGAGATAGAAAAACAGACACAAAGTGATACACCAAAAGAAAGAGTCTGGCAAGGTGTAAGAAAAGTAAGTTTTGAAAGGTCTAGAAAGGAAAGGAGAAGGTGAGAGCGTTAAGCACATCATAGTTATATACAGTATAAAAAGCCACGGGGTGAGAAGGAATTGAGGGTGAGATGAAAGAAAAGAATAGGGGCAACCCCCCCCCACCCACCCCTCTGCGGCTGTGTCAGCTCCACTGAAGTGTAGTTCTCCAAGTGTTTGTTATCTTCATAGCCGTGACCACTTGTTGTTATTCTTGTTGTCATGGTTGTTGTTGTACAACATGTATAAGATAAGCAGTCATATATACGCATATTGCCGGTATACTTTATTAAACCCGTCTAGAGAAGCCCGGTTAGAGGTGCGAGGTTGAGAGACTGAGTTTGTTTTATCAGGGAATGTTTTGTCTGCTTTCAGTTTTTGGAATACCAATCCAGTTGTGCAATATAGCAATTGGACTTGGTGGAACCCTCTACACCGCACTTGTGAGTATAACAGGAGAATTGCTTGAATACAAACGCTGACTAAGCTTGATCAAATGCAATCATGAATTTTCATTAAGTGCTCCACTATGGTAGTCTACTGAATATACCACTTGACTGCCAACCCGAGGGGCGTCGAAGCGCATGCCGGCAGCGGCAGCTGCATTTTCGATGAAGGTGAAATTGTTTGAGACTATGTACTTCAATTTAGGTGCACGTTAAATAGTCTCGAAGTTGTCAAAATTTCCAGATCCCTCCACCTGGGCGTCCCTCATAACCACATCATGGTTTAGGGGCGTTAAGCCCTCAGAGGTAATTATTATATTGTATTATGTGCGTCGAATAAGATTTTGCTACAACTATCACCTAGTTTTTTCTCTGAATCAGATAAACTACGCAAATATTTGAAACAAACGTCTCTCATCTCTTACCGAAACCAAGGGTGGACTCAGGGGTGTTGTATGGACGGACTGCATGCAGTTATTCTTCATCCTTCTGGGACCTACAACGGTCATCGCCAACGTTATTGCCAACTCAGGAAGCTCTATTGGCGTACAACAAGCGCTCCATGAGGTTGACATGCGCAGATATATTGCCAAGTAAGTGCGGTTGAACTTTTCATTTGTATTGTTTACCTGAACAATGACGTAATACACTGCCGATCAAAATTAACAAATTTTCATCGCTGAAGACGGTTGCAGAACCAGTAATATTCTACTACAGGCGCCACAAAATGATTAAGCCTACTGCTCTGAAGCAATGTTAATACTACTCCCCCCCCCCCTTCTCAACACACACGTGCTCTTTTACACAGCTTTGGTGGACCTGCAAGTTCGCGGGGGGGGGGGGGTGACGACTGATTTTTTTCTTCATTTAGCTGAATCACTTGCCCGCCAACAAGCATTTGTGGCTTAGCATTGAGAGCGAGACGGATAGTTTATTAGAAGGCAGAGAGGACGACCTGAGCTCGTCGTTTTTTTTTTTAATGCGAAGCATTTCTTAGTGAACTTCAACGACATTTAGCGTGTCTATTTATCTAGCCGCCTACGACTTTTAGATCTTCTGGCCGTTTTGATAATGGTATCGACAGCAAACTTGGTATGGCATAACTTGACTGTATCAAGAACATATCTGACGAGTGATAACATTAAAATCACGATATAAACGCTATGAATGTCAAGATCTATTTCATGGTCCTACAGCTCTTGCGGTGGTTTCGTTCACATGGCATGTTGCAAAACTGGTATGGTATGGCATGATTGCATGGCGAACATAACTGACAGACCCTAACATAAAAATAATGACATGCGTGTCATGTAACAACATGACTACATGCCACGCTCATGACGCGCTCGCGGCTGTTTTGCTAGCGTAACTTATACCAAATTTGGTATTACAGCACATAAATGGATGATGGGAACATGACAGTGGTGCAAACATGATAAACATGAGATGCGTGTCCTGTAACCACATGACTACATGCTACGCTCATGACGCGCTCACCGCCCTTTCGCTAGCTCCACTTGTACCAAACTCGGTATTACACGACGCGAACGGACGACATGGGTAAATGACACATAGAAACATGATAATCACGACAGGCGTATTATGTAACAACATGAGTACATGCCGCGCTGATGATGCGCTCGCCGCCGCTTCGCTAGTTTCACATATGATAATTGTAGTATTACGTGACGCCAATAGGTGACCAAGGTATGTGACTGGTGCAAGCATGATAATAATGAGATGCGTGTCATGTGAGAACATGGCTACATGCCACAGTCAAGGCGCCAATATATTTCGTCGTGACGTCGTGCGCGTACTCACCGGCGTCCATTTCGTCGCGTCACGCCGGCATTGCCACGCCAGGCACCAGTTCTACCATATACTCGCAGGCGCGCGCCACGCTGCGTTGCTTTGACACATGCGTGTTTGAGCGCGTCCGGCGTTCCTCCGTCCCGAAAAGAGGAAGACGCAGTGTTCTCTGGATAACGCATCGGCGCGAAATGCAGCCTGTCGCATTTTGTGCCGGTTGCTGTAGGGCCACGCCGATGGACGCTGGTCGCGCCTGGCGTCAGACTATAGAGTGCTCGCGTTTCGCTAACGTAGCGTCGCTGTGTCCAGCGTGTGCGCCCGTCAACGCTACATTGGAGTATATTGCGCCCTTGATGATGCGCTCGCATCTGTTTCGCTAGCTCCACAAATACTAAATTTCATATCACCTCACGTGAATAGATGATGAAGGTAAATGACACATTCAAATATGATAATCATGACACGGAAGTCATGTACGGCATCACTTACCTCCACTTCGTAACCTAGTGTAGATTTTATAGTGACATATCAGCATTTATATTTCGTTTTTCGCATATCATCGATTCCCACTGCGATCTGCCAACGTTTGAAGGCGTAAATTCCACCAGGCCAGATGTCCTGAAGGGACCTTGAGATTCGCATCCCAGTACCACGCATGATGATCCGTAATAACTGTAAACGGGTGGCCGTAGAGGTATAGTTAGAACTTTGCTATCCCTCAAACAATGGCTAGACATTCCTTCACTGTGGTCGAGTAAGTCGCCCCTGCAGAAGATCACATCCGGATTGCATAACCAACCGCTCCTTCAACGCTCGCTTGTCATTGAACGAGGATGCGCCAAGGCCGATGTTACTTGCGTCAGTGTGCTATTTAGTAGAGGCGACTTCATCAAAATGTTCGAGTAAGGGCTGAGTTGGCAAGCGCTGCTGAAGGTCGGAGACAGTGGCTTTTTGCTCGGGGCCCCACGCAAAGGGAACGTCATCTTTCGTTGTCACAGAACGAGCGCTAAAAAAGAGCGCGCCGCCAAATCCTTGCGACAACGGGCGGCAGAAACGCGGCGAGGTAAAAAGAAAAAAAAAAGAAAGCAAACATCCAAGGCTCCCGGGCGCGCGCTCTCCCCGCAGAAGCACGGCTTCGCAGACGAACCTCCTCACCCTACAGCGGCGGCCGGGCAAGCGCTAGAAATTTCCAGAACGAAGGAGGCGTGGCTACGCCGAGCTGAGTCACCCGACGTGGAGGGCTGACAAACCGTCTCGCCTCTCTCCAGCCTTCGCTGCGTATCGCGCCGACGAAAGGACGAGAAATTTCTGGAAGGTGGCGCGGAAGGTATTTAATCGAGCGGCCGAGACGAGAAAGCAGGAGGTGACGGAAGTTAACGCCGGAGCGCGTAGTAAAAAAAAAAAAAAAGGAATTCCGCCGTGGAGTCGGCGAAGGTTCTGCCCGTAGTGACAGAACAGGAGGTGACGGAAGTTAACGCCAGAGCGCGTCGAGATTCCGCCGTGTAGTCGGCGAAGTTTTGGTCCGTAGGGACGGCTCGAGCTACAGGCAAGAGCGTGGGTTTACCGCTATCGAGCGAAGACGCGGGCAACAGCTGCGTGTGTGAAGCCGACGGATTTCCGGCGAAGAAGTTTGAAGCTTGAAGAGTGGCCTATTGAAGACGGGAGTTTTCCTAGAAGAGAAACTCCGGCGAGGTTTCCTGGAAGAGAAACTTCGAGAGCTACGGAACGACAACAACGCTGGACTTTGAGTGAGTGATTCTCGGAAGAGTATCATTCAGACTTTTGTTCCAAGAACTTTGGACTGAATAGGTTTTCTATCTCTTTAGTCGTTAAGTATCTTGGTTGTTCAATGCATGCGACTGCATTGTAGTGCGTATTGTTGTCCGTGTCCGTTGTATTAAGTGTGGCCGATTGTATTGTGTAGTACGTTGATTGATTGGTTGGATTGGTGACATATTGTATGCATCTATTGTGGAGTGTGCATTCCTGTGTATTGCTTTCGATCTGCCATTGTTGAGAATATAATTTGTTTGTTTATCAACTCTCGGCTCTGACTTGTTCTTTGGGCCACGACCGGCGTCCGCTGGCGCACCAAAAAGGACCACTTCAAAATTGTCCACACTTTCGTGGTGCGGTTGGGGGGGCCGATACTTCGGCTCTTGGAATTAGCCCGGCGATTGCCTCCCTAATAAACGGGACAGGTGTGACAATTAATCTGGCGTCCGCGACAGGACCTTTTGGTGCACAGTGTGTCCAAAGTAGTAGGAAAGAGCCTCGAGTTGGTGATACTGCTATCGGAACTATTTTGTGTGTTGTTCAGTGTTCTAGTTAACGAGTGCAGGGGATTGTTCCGATAGACTGATTTAGGCAGATACTTTTTGCACGCGGCAAGGTTTTAGTTGCGAGTTGCGAGACACAATGGATCTCGAAAAGTTAGTTGCTCTTGGTGAAAAGATGGGTCTTTCTGGCGCCGAACTACGGAAGTAGGTCACCCAGAAGGAAAAAGAAGAAAAAGAGAGAGCCAAAGAAGAAAAAGCAGCCGAGCTGGAAAAAGAGAGGTTGGCGGTCGAAAGAGCCAAAGCTGAAAAAGAAGCTGAGTTGGAGAGAGAGAGAGGTTGGCGGCAGAGAGGGCCAAGGAAGAAAAGGCAGCTGAGTTGGAGAGAGAAAAGTTGGCAGCTGAAAGGGCGAGAGAAGAAAGAGAGGCAAAAAAGCGACAGCTGAAAGAAGAAAGAGAGCTGCAATTGAAGTTGGAGTTGGAGAAAGAAAGACTGGCAGCTGAGAGGGCGAAAGAAGAAAGAGAGGAAAGGGAACGGCAGCGACAGCACGAGATGGAACTCGAGCGTCTCCGTTTGCAACAGCGAAGTGAAACTCCCGTCCAAGCTAGAGTTGAAAGCAGCGAACGGGAGGACCACGGCTTCCGCTTGAACCCAAGCAAGCTGCTCGTAGCGTTTGATGAAAGGAAGGACGACCTTGACGCGTACCTTCACGGATTTGAGACGATTGCGAAGAGCCAGAATTGGCCGGAACATCAATGGGCAACTGCTTTGAGTACTTGCTTGAGTGGTGAAGCGCTCAGTGTGTACGGTAGGCTGACGCCGGCCGATGCAGCCAACTACGCAAAGGTGAAAGCGGCTTTGTTGAAGCGATTTAGATTCACTGTGGAAGGATTCCGGGACAGATTTCGGACAGGAAAGCCAGCTGACGGTGAGACAGCTACGCAGTATGCTGCCCGACTTTGCCACTATTTCGACAGATGGATTGAACTTTCAGGGACAGCACAGGAGTACGATGAGCTTAGAGAGCTGCTAATTAAAGAACAATTTCTTACTAGTTGCCACCCAAGCCTGTTACTGTATTTGAAAGAGAGGAAGGCGGAGTCATTTGAAGGAATGCTTGAATTGGCTGATCAATTCTTAGAAGCGCAAGGAGGAACTAATTTGGCCAAGGTCAAGAAGGATTGTCCCGATGATTCGAAGAAATTGGCTCCTGAAGAAAAGAAGCGTACACCAGAGAGCATGCAGCGATGTTTTCTGTGTAACCGAGTGGGTCATCGCGCGAAAAACTGTCGAACGATCTTTACGAGCCCTACGGTAGTGAAATGTTTTAAGTGTGGTCAGAATGGGCACAAAGCAGATGCATGTCGAAACGGAGCGAGTCAAACTCACCAGGTATCCTGTGTTCAACCGGCACCGAAATCTAATAATAATGCCGTCACTGATGGATTCGTAGAGTTGAAAAACGGGGAGAAAATTCCTATTGTTGGTGCTGTAATGTCAAAACAGCCAACCGGTGTTACGAAAGGAATGCCAGCGCTGCCTGGAAAAGTTGCGGGCAAAAAGATTACGGTGTTAAGAGATACCGGCAGCTCCACTGTTATCGTGCGGAGAAATCTGGTACGGGAAAGTGAGTTAACAGGCAAAATGAAACCGGTTTGCCTAATTGACCGTACGGTTCGGATGCTTCCCGAAGCAGAAATTGAGGTTGAAACTCGTACTTCAGCGGGAAGGTTACTGCTTTATGCATGACGACCCCCCTGTACGACCTTGTCATCGGAAACATCGACGGGGCGCGAGGGCCAAGAAATCCAGAATGTTTGGGAGAAGACCCGAAGATAGAGCCCTCGCCAGCACAGCGGCCGGGAGATACAGTGGAGGAGCATCCCGTGACGGATCTCACTAGAGCCCAAGGTGAAGCTGCGGCGCAAGAGACAGCGAAGGAGAAGACGATAGTGTCGAATAAGTTCACGGGCCGAGCAACCGGACTTACGTCGGCACGACCTCAACCGACCGACAGTGTAAAGGAGACGGAGTTGGCCAGCCGGGCAAAAAGTAGAGGCATGATCAAGCGGGTAAATAAACAGACAGCACCCGTCGAATGTAATGACGCGTTAACGGTGTCGGAAGAGACAACGATGGCTGAGACGACGCCTCAGATATCATCGTTGGAAAGGGCTCGCCGAAAAAGAACGTGGAAGCACAAGAAGAGATCGAGCGAGCACCGCAAAAAGGGGCGCAAGCGCTGTTCAAAGTATTCAGGATAGGTGCTGAGGTGGAATCAGAATGTGTTGGGCAGTGCTGAGTGCCATATGTTGTGTTAATGTTCTTGTTATCCTGTGTCTCAAGTGTATGTCGAGCGAGTCAAAGTGTGTTGTGCTGTGATGTGATGTATAGTATTGGACCATTGTTGTAATGAGAGAACTTCGTACAATTGTATTATTGGGAATGTGTGGTGCAGTGTTGTACTCATGTGCTTGTGGTTGTGTTTTCCCGTGTTGTGTAATTGAATTACAATGTCCAATCGTATTGAGTGATATATTGTGAATGTGACGTGTCACGAGCGACGGATTGTGTTACACTTTGTGAGAGTGTGTGGTGACTGTTCGCGCTCGTTTGTGAGGTTTTGAATATTATGATAATATTCTTAAAGTGGGGGGCAGTGTCACAGAACGAGCGCTAAAAAAGAGCGCGCCGCCAAATCCTTGCGACAACGGGCGGCAGAAACGCGGCGAGGTAAAAAGAAAAAAAAAGAAAGCAAACATCCAAGGCTCCCGGGCGCGCGCTCTCCCCGCAGAAGCACGGCTTCGCAGACGAACCTCCTCACCCTACAGCGGCGGCCGGGCAAGCGCTAGAAATTTCCAGAACGAAGGAGGCGTGGCTACGCCGAGCTGAGTCACCCGACGCGGAGGGCTGACAAACCGTCTCGCCTCTCTCCAGCCTTCGCTGCGTATCGCGCCGACGAAAGGACGAGAAATTTCTGGAAGGTGGCGCGGAAGGTATTTAATCGAGCGGCCGAGACGAGAAAGCAGGAGGTGACGGAAGTTAACGCCGGAGCGCGTAGGAATTCCGCCGTGGAGTCGGCGAAGGTTCTGCCCGTAGTGACAGAACAGGAGGTGACGGAAGTTAACGCCAGAGCGCGTCGAGATTCCGCCGTGTAGTCGGCGAAGTTTTGGTCCGTAGGGACGGCTCGAGCTACAGGCAAGAGCGTGGGTTTACCGCTATCGAGCGAAGACGCGGGCAATAGCTGCGTGTGTGAAGCCGACGGATTTCCGGCGAAGAAGTTTGAAGCTTGAAGAGTGGCCTATTGAAGACGGGAGTTTTCCTAGAAGAGAAACTCCGGCGAGGTTTCCTGGAAGAGAAACTTCGAGAGCTACGGAACGACAACAACGCTGGACTTTGAGTGAGTGATTCTCGGAAGAGTATCATTCAGACTTTTGTTCCAAGAACTTTGGACTGAATAGGTTTTCTATCTCTTTAGTCGTTAAGTATCTTGGTTGTTCAATGCATGCGACTGCATTGTAGTGCGTATTGTTGTCCGTGTCCGTTGTATTAAGTGTGGCCGATTGTATTGTGTAGTACGTTGATTGATTGGTTGGATTGGTGACATATTGTATGCATCTATTGTGGAGTGTGCATTCCTGTGTATTGCTTTCGATCTGCCATTGTTGAGAATATAATTTGTTTGTTTATCAACTCTCGGCTCTGACTTGTTCTTTGGGCCACGACCGGCGTCCGCTGGCGCACCAAAAAGGACCACTTCAAAATTGTCCACGCTTTCGTGGTGCGGTTCGGGGGGCCGATACTTCGGCTCTTGGAATTAGCCCGGCGATTGCCTCCCTAATAAACGGGACAGGTGTGACATTCGTCAAACGGATCAATCGCTCGGCTCTACTGAAAAAATTTGCAAATAACTCCTGTAGTATGCGTGGAGATCCAGAAACCGATGCACATCACGTTTGTTGGCAGGTAGCAGAAATACAGCAGCAGCCATTGTCTTTTCTTGATCCACCGAATACCATCATGACAAACAAGGCGGCCTTGAAGCTTTAGCTCGTCGTAAGCAATGTTGCACTTCTCTGGTTTAATGATAGGGCTGCTGCACGAATCGTATAAAAGACAGACTGCGATCGCTCCAAATTATGTTCGAATGTTCATGAAAATACAACGACGTCGTCCTAATAAACAAGACATGATTCCCACTTAAGGCCTGACAGCACTCTATTCATCATTTTTTTGAGCGTCACAGGAGCAGAGCAAAGACCAAATGGCAGCAGTTAGAATTCCTATAGGCAGTCAGGGGTTATTATGACTGCTATTTTTTAGCGGTCACGCTCATTGACTTCGATCTGACAATAGCCGCTATGTAAATTCATTGAAGAGAAATAGTGGGCACGTTGAAGATGGTCTAGTGAGTCGTCAATACGTGGAAGAGGGTGAACGTTTTTCTTAGTCACTTTAAATTTCCGGTAATCCATGCAAAACGATAGAATGCCGTACCTCTTTTTTACGAGCACGACGGGAGATGTTCATAGACTGGTCAAGGGTCGGAAAACATCATCGCCAAGCATCTGCTTCAGTTGTCACCGTATCGCCTTTTGCTCTTTTTGTGACACTGTGTAGGCGTGCTGATGGATTGGTCGTTCTCTAGGGTCGGTAATAGTGCGGTGCTTCATGATCGGCGTTTGCTTTATTTAAAAATTGGATGCAAAGGACCCACTGGACTTCCATAAAATGCTGAATATCCGCTTCGTCTGCTCCCACAAAAGCTTCGGATTGACGTCAGTATTGATCACCATGGGGTGAACTTGTACGGCTGCGGTAATCAGAGAAATCAATGCACTGGATTCACTGTCAATGACCTAAATGTGAGGGAACGTCGTTCGTGTTTTCAGCTGGTATTCGCCCCTCAAATTTGTAACCATGAGCTTGGTCAAACTGTGTTTCAACTGGACTATTCCGCGTGCGACGCTGACATGCGGAGCTAATAGCACCAACAAGTCTGCTTCGGCGATATTACTACTTCTATTACCTATGTCGCTCATTCCAGTTACGAACATACTGGTTCGCGGCGGAAGTGTGATTGCGTCGTCAACGATACGAAGTGCCGTTCTTTGCGTAGCAGTATCTCTCGACGTGTGGGCATGGTCGTCGGAAAACGTTACAACCAATTTCCACAGGTCAATAACGGCTCCGTGCTCACGCAGAAAATCCATGCAGAGTATGACTTTCCAAAAACATTTGGGCAACACGATGAACGAAGCGATGAAAGAGGACTCACGAATTTGCAGTCTGGCAGTTTACCGCCTGATTGGCGTCAAGAGCTGACCTTCTGCTGATCGGAGGTTCAATCTATGCTCCTAGGGAGTAATCACTTTTCTCAGTTCAGTGACGAGTTCAGCGCTGATGACAGAGTAGTCAGTACCAGTATCCACCAGAGCAGTGACTCGATGATTTTTGATTAGAACAGAAAAGTCGGCAGAAATGAATTTGTTATCGGTGGAAGATGTCGGAGAAACTGAGTCGTCAGAGGTCGGCGGACTGGTCGGGGCAGGTTGTTTTACCGACCGCTCAGCAGTGGCCCCACCCCAGACATCGGTGTTCCTAGTTTCCCTTGCGTGGACTTGGGGCCCTTGGTGATCGTCCCGCAATGACATCGCCGAAACTTGACGGTCAACCCAGCAATTTGGAGCGTGAAGGAGTTGGCGAGCATGACTGATGTCACTGAAAATTCGGAGACTGAATACGTTCGAGGTACACTGCAATAGCGCTGGGCTGTTCACAGTCACGAGGTCCACTGGTATCTGGCCGTAAACGAGGAAGGCGTATGCGTCGGTAGGAACAGTCATGGTACAGGTGGTCTGCTTCACCGTAATAGTAGTAAAGGGGCTGATTGTCGCGAGCGTGTCCCAAACTCTAATTCCGCACGTTTACTAGCAGGATCTCGTGAAGCGACAGAACCGCGAAGTGCTGCGTCACTGGTAGAGTGAATGATCGGGAGGAATAGCTGCCCGCAGGCGCATGAGTACGTACAGCTCCTGCGTACGCGAGAAGAGGAGCTTCGGCTGGTGGCGTCACCAATAGTTGTACCAGCTGCCGTACTTCTTCGCGAATGGCGTCAGTTAGGGCAGCTACCTGGAGCTTAGGAAGCACAGCGTGAAGTTTCTGCAGCTCCTCGCGTACAATGCTGCCCACAAGCTCCATGAAGTCTCTGACGCTGGTAACATCGAGTTACCGCGGATGATGACAGGCAGGTGACGTTGTTTGGCTGCGCGTACTGCGAAGACCGCTGCCTTAGCACCCGCTCCATTGTGCGGCTTTATGAAGAAACTACGGTACCGTACCAGGTGGGTTACGCACGAGTCCCGCAAAGAGCTGTTTTTTATGCCCCGAATCAGAAAGCGTACATTCTTCTCTTCCACCATTGTAAAGTCAGCTCACCGGAACAGCCGTGACATTTCCTCAACGAACATCGCAACGCTTTTATTGGGTCTTTGATTCCTGAAACTGAGGAGACACTTTCCTGGTTTTTAAGTGCAAAGCATTTCTTAGCGAACTTCAGCGACTTTGAACGTATCTATCTATCTATCTATCTATCTATCTATCTATCTATCTATCTATCTATCTATCTATCTATCTATCTATCTATCTATCTATCTATCTATCTATCTATCTATCTATCTATCTATCTATCTATCTATCTATGCGCTCAAGTTTGGCTGCTCTCTTGATCACGCCCTTAACTTGGCGTGAACCAAAATTAGCATGGGAGGGTAAGATGGAAGACATGAATAATGTCACAGTCCCGTCGCGTACGTCGCCAAACACTTTCCGCCAGACAGTGGCGCATACCCACGGCAGGTATGTGTCGCTGGTATGTGGTTATGTGCCACAGGTGAATGACACTTGATATCTATCCAGGAACGATAAAAACACACAAGGGCAATTTTACCGTGCGAGCGATAAGAATACCCGACATCGGTAGCGTCGACCCGATGAATGCAAAAAATAAATGTCAGGGCCCCCGCTGGAATCGAACCGAAGCATTCTAGATAACAAAAAAAGCATTTCACCACAGAGCTACACCAGGTTTCCGAGCTACTTTTTAAACAGACGCTAATCTTCAGGAAACGTCAATAGTGGCTGCAGTGCTGCCTACTCAATTTTATAAATATACATATGTACTACTTTAATACAGGCGTCACGCCGGGTTAACGTCAATTGTGGTTAGTTGCTGTGCGCTAAAATTGATTTATGTAGGAGTGTCCAGAACCAGCATCCTCCCGAGCATCAGCGCTTCATATCAGCCTCTGGTGTTGCTAATACGCATGTACCAGTTGGCATCGTTGCGCAAATGCAAACAACTGGTTATATTAACATCTGCACCTCTTCAAATTATGTCTGTACATGCAACACCTGTACATATATTTAGTGTCATTTTATGACGGGTCACTCAATAAAAGAAATTGCAACACGCTCCCCTTCCCATCGTATGCTTCGCATAACGTTGATTCCCAGGTACGTGGAGTCTTGCGAATTTTTTTGTTCGGTAGAAACTTCCATACATATTTCGCAGCTGAGTGCAGAACACTGACCAGGTTATCAGGGCATCTTCATGGTTCTCGTACCAAATGCCTGCCGACCGCGAGGTGGAAACAGACGAACCCGAGCTTCCGACGGTTGTCCCATTCGTTGGCGACAGCGACTTGCTCATACTGGTCCAGCCAGTCTTCAACGCCCTCGAAAGCCTTGTCATGGAACGGCTTGGGGGTTCGAAAGAGAGGCCATGGAGCGGATGGTGTCGGAACCTGCGGAGTCTGGGTCACCGTTGTTGCGCTTGCCATGTTTCTGGAGCGTTCTTGAAGAGGGCCGAACTGAGGCGGTAGCCCTCAAGGCGCCGACTACGTCAAATGCCACCAAGATCTCTTAAGGCTTCGTTACTTATTTCGAGCTGATCTTTGTGTTGGTTGCAGTGCATAGGATGCTACCCAACTCGTCGATCAGAAAATATCACGTCATAATCAGCAGAAACCCGTAACAAGTGGTCGGTCGAACGTCAGGTTGGTCCGCTCACTGTTCTTGTTCTTGTTCACCTGTTGCCTGTGTTGCATACCCACCGTATGCAGTTTTAAAATATTGTGCAGTTTTAGAAGTATCATTATATGATAGGAAACTTACATATCGTGTAACAAAGGCGTTCAGTGCCTTAGTGCCTGCGTATTTGAGAAAAGTCTGATTAGTTTGGGTGCTTGGACACAAAGACTGATATCAAATGAAATAGCCGATTGCTTAGCTAAGTCGTCAAAGAGTGGACGGATTCTACCGCACTTTCCATCATCCGCTGATATTAGTTCTGCTCAATTCCACAGACTTGCGCTTATGGAAATCGTTAGAGGTACAGCACTAACAAACTCTACAGAATATCGCCATTTATTATATCCCTGGTGAAGAGACTTTTTCCAAACTCGTAAACAAAAAGCAGCTATCACAAGGCGGCGTTATCGGGTACCAAATATAAATTTCTACAAACACAGGTCTGCTCAGGTACCTTCACCACTTTGCGCGTTCTGTGGTGAACTGAAGACAATAGATCATTTCTTTTTGACCAGCAGGTGGTTCAACACAATAAGAAAAACCTTGATAAAAATGGTTTACGTGGTAATGGTGTTAATTTATTTGTGCCGTTCATTTTTTTTTCTTTTGGAGCTTCCATTTATGGTTTTTCTAGTGCGGCAGTATGCGTGGCCGCCTGGGACTATATAATGAAACAAAAATGTTGAATGATTTTTGGTATTATTATCCTAACGCGTCTACAACATGATTTACGTGTAAATATCAGAATGTTGTTCTAATTTAGGAATAATTTTCATTTGAATAATTACATGCATTACATCGCGAACCACAATTTCCGCTCACTGGCAAAGCGAGGGTATCTCCTTCTTTCGCGAGGTATTCTTCATCGTCTTTTCTATAGCGGCACATTCCATTCCGCCAGCAACGATACCACGTTATTCAAGCTTGCGGCAATGAGCTATAGATTTAGATACCTCCAATAGTTGAATACGCAAAGGGCACAAAGAAGCTCCACCAAGCTGAGAGTATTTGGCAAAGACGACTCGAAGGTGGTAGCCAACTTCTCTTTCTTCTCAGTCGATTGTATTCATCGGGTTACGGCGACGTCTTAGTGACGCCACCCCATGATCATTTCTTTTATCAGTCGTTTTGGTGGTGACGTCGCCAAAGGTTCCTGTTGTTTTCTCTTGACTCTTGCTATTCGTGTATAGAACAAACTGTGAACGATGTAGATCACCGTTTTTACTCTGCTGTAGGACACCAGTATGCTCTTCCGGTGCCTTAGTGTACACGGATGTCGCGCAATCCCGTTTTATTGAGCAGTGATAATACGTATTGAATCAAAACCAGTTACACGAGCATTTCGCGGTGGACACTGATGAAGCAACGAGGCGATTGGATTACGAGGAAGCCGTCACTTTGTCAAATATTTCAGCTGGTTGGACTAGATGGAATAGACGTGACTGAAGTGAAATGATGTGCGTAAATGAAGGGCAATGAAGTTTGTAAAGGAAGTGGGTGGATGACGTTGAAGGAGTCATGGGAGTAGTGGTTAGAGTATTCAGCAGTGCCACCAACGAGCATCTGGTCTACAACGAACCCCGGGCACAGAATTCTCGGCCAAGAGCGGCTTCGTTGTTAGAACGAAAAAAGCAGTGCTAGCATATGTTATCTTCAAGGTTCTCCACACTTGCACTGGTGTCTCTTGGGTATTGTCAGCATATATGGCCAGGAACGACACCCGCCATAGCTCGAATCGCAACACGCAAAATCCTTTCATTGCGAAGCGTTTCTTAGCAAACTTCGGTGATTTTGAGCGAATCTATCAATCCAGTCGCCTATGACGTTTAGCCTCCCTAGTGGTTTGGGTAATTGTATCGATACCAAAAATGGTTTGGGATAACGTGACTGTATGACGAGCATAAGTGAATAGTCTTAACATGAAAATTCAGAGATGTATATGATGATACATACTTCATGGTCTTGCTGCCCTTTCGGTGGTTTTGTCCACATGACATTGTGAAAAACTGGTGTGTTATCAACAGTACTGAAAGTTGGGCGAGTTGGTACTCATTCCAAAATAGACCAGTTGTGAGTTTGCGCTCGTGTTGTTTGCCTCTTTTCCTTGTGTCCGTGTACGTGTTTGCGCAAAGAAGTCATGAATGGTGTGATATGACATGCCTGCATGGCGAACACAAGGTGACAAGCCCTAACGTGAAAATCACGACATGCATGTCATGTAAGTAATTACTACAGGCAACGCTCATGGTGTGGTCACGGTCTTTTCGCTTGCTTCACATATACCTAATTTGGTATTGCGGGACGTGAATGAATGACGAAGGTGTATGACTTGTGCAAACACGACAGTCATGGCATGCGTGTCATGTAAGAACACGAGTAGATGTCATGCTCACGATGTGCTCACGCCTGTTTCGCCAGTTTCACATATATCAAATTTGGTATCACATGACGCGAACGGACGACAGAGGTAAATGACATGTCCAAACAAGATACTCATGAGATGCGTGTCACAAAAAACATGACTACACGCTACACTCATGATGCGCTCGTGGCCGCTTCGCTAGCTTCATGTATACCAAATTTGGTAGTACGTGATGTCAATTGTCGATGAATACAAACGCCAGGCTCAAGCATGATAATCATGACACAGAAGTCATGGACGGCATAATTTACTTACGCATCCTAAAGTTGTGCTGATTTCAAAGTGATATATCAACCTTCCTCGTTTGTGCTTCGCATATAATTTAATCCAAATGTACGTGGAATCTGGCAATATTTTTGTGTTCCTAATACGCCTTAAGCTAACAATAACAAGGGCAAACATTATAACACGCAATTCTCAAACCTGGAGATTGAGAGATCAAAAGTTACAACTGAACACCCTTTGATAAATAGCAGTCCGTAAGACAAACGAGAACCATGCGTTTCAGCTTCGCTGCTTAACCACTTGCTATAGGAACGTGCGAGTGATCATTTTCTTTTCAGGAGAATAATGATAAAATAATGTCCCGAACTATATTTGTTCTTGGTTTCGTTTCAGTGTCACTTTCGACATTGGTCACGACGAGAATGTCTGGTCGTCACTGCTGGCGTCCACAAGTGTTTCTCTCTACCGAGTCGGATTAGACCAAGTGGTGGTTCAAAGGTGCATGGCTTCGCGAAGCCTGAGAGATGCCAAAAGGTAAAGACAGACCACTGACTCACTTGCATAAAATTTACCCCACACTATTCATATGAGCGCCTGTATGTACATTTAGTTTCTTAGCAATGTTTCACTTTTGTTTGATATATAAGCAAAACAGGGTGTCAATATAACGCTTATCACGAAATCATTTTGAAGAGTTGTCGATACACGGGCAATTTGGTTACGGTAAATATGCATGATCATTCTACGCAATCCGACGGAAATGTAGTTACACAGTGCTACGAACTATTGGCTTAGTTCGCTGAACCGTAACTTATTCTAGTATGATAAACATGTTATGTTCAGTTTGGTTTTTCTGCCTGACTGCAGATATATTAGAAATTAACCCCAAATTATTTTTAAAATACTACAGTGTGTTTTGATTTACCCACTGCGTTTTTAAGCTTTATTTTACATAATTATAGTGTATTAGGTGCATAACCACCAGCACTTGCTACAGCAAAAAACGAACAAACAAAAAGAATTGAAAGAGAGATCAAAACTTCAATGTGTTTAAACAAGGGCAAACATTACAACGAAGCGGGACATGCCTTGACAAGCCGCTCATGGGTTTCCGCAAAATAGTTTTGGCACTTACAAGCACAAAATAGACATGATACATGAGGCATAATTGTTGAAATACATGAGATACTTTGTTGAAGAAAGCGGCATTGTCGCTCATGTAACTAGCGCACTTTGACGCGAGAGCATGGAAAACCTCGCAGGCGGCGCCATTGGTTGTGAGCAGGAACTCGGCATTGTCTGTAAGGGATTATTTGATATAAGTGCAAAAAAACTGTGAAAAAGCTTGTGCTTGAGTGCGAATGTGGCAGCGGATACCTGAGGCTCCAAAGGCTGTATATTGTTTGAAGTTTGATATAACATTTGGAATTGACAAGAGTACAAATTTATCAATGCAGCGTCAGTGAAGTGATTGCTCCCGGAACAGACAGAACAGGTCACGGTGGCCCTTACCCTCAGAAGGAAGCAGGCTGCAGGTTCACAGGGGTTCTGGTTGGTGGTCAGCGCCTGCGCCACGCGTTTGTTTGCGATGGGGCGAGCTCTTCTATGCAGTAGAAACATCGCACCCCCCCCCCCTTCTGCCATCACTTCGTTTCCAGCCCACAAGGGGCTTCACGTCTCCCCGATCGTTCCTGATGCCACCGAGCGAGCTCAAGCCTCCGCACATAACCTCACCCGCCACCACGCCTCGAAAACGCTGCTCGTGAGTGCGGATGTGGAGTTCCAGGAGACCCTAATGTCTCACTCCACACGGTCTACAAGATTACTAAAGCAGTACCAGCTTGGAAGGACCCTCCAGCCCCCACTTCATGCTGAGCACTCCAGGCCTCGGTCGTCAACCATTCGCATGCCCAGGCGCTATCCTATAGCCTGGCCAGAATCAGCAGGTACGCAGACTTGTTCGAGCCTGATTGTCGAGGTTGCGGCTATCTCCTCCGTTCTTTCGAGCGCGTGCTTTGGCAGGGTTCCTCCTTACGGCACCACGATCACCTCACCAAGGATTAAAAAAGCTGGTTGAGAAGCTCAAGAGCTATGACCTCACTGCTATGCTGCGGGCCATTCAAAGGACCCTTGACAAGGCGGTCAGACACAACCTACTCGACCCAACGTGGGAGCTGCCCGTGGCAGCTCCATCCCCGCAAGCGGGTTTTCGGTGCGTTGAGGCTTTGAATAAATATGATTGCCTGCCGGTCTTGGTTTGGCACGCTAATACATGCTCTCAAAGTGAAAAAGAATGCTTCTGTGGCGCTGGAAACGAATGACACCACTGAGAAGGCAAGTCTCACTCCTAGGAGACACGCAGCTCACCGACAGACGCTGGCGCTGCGAGACTGAGGAAGAGGTAGCCATTATATCTGCCGATACTGAATGAATAAACACCATTTATTCTCATGTAACAATATGTAACAACTTGCGACGAGGCATTATTAAGTTAGGAGCTGAGCTGTGGGATGTAAATAATGGTGATGTCCAAACTGTAACTTTTTACAAGGGAAGTACATAAATGGCGTACACAAATGGCATAAACGAGTACGTGGGCCTGTTGCAGCAACAATTGATCACCGTGAACGTCACGGATGAGAAGTATCATGCAGTATTGTTTAGCTCGTGTGGCTAACTAACACACAACCTGCTTCGATGCTTACTGGCACATTCATGGGCAAATGTTGTGCCATTAGCGCAAGTCTGCCGCTGCTTACCACTCTATATCAGCCGAAGTCATCAGTGCCAGTGCAACTGTGTAATTTTCTTTATCGTTCGCTGAGACATGGCAAAGTGGTTAAGGACTTCGCAGTGGAGAAACGCATGCTCGCGGATCGTTCGGAGTACGGAGGAGAGAAGAAAACAACTTCGGGGACTGAATCACGTATGAAAATCGAAAAGAAGCTATGAGGGTGCATTGTTAGAAGAGTCTGAGCTAACACTTATTTACACTGTCAAGATCATCATCAGCATGGAAGCCGCTATTTTCGGCATCAAAATAACGATCACTAAGCAGACGTTGTAGCCGTTAACCGAAACAACGACAACTGGAGAGATTACCGGTGATTGTTATGGCTACGAGCGGTCGTACCAGTTCAGGAATATATAGCGTTTGGCTTGCCAGATGCCAGGAAGTGGAAAAATGCGCAATGTGGGCAGCGAACCGGAAGAAGTCCAAAATGCACGGAAAATAGGAGCATATGGCAGGGAGGTGGACTGGCCAGACCTTAACCTTGGCAAGAGTATTCGGCCAGGCATGGGGCTGGTAGACGGGGCATCCGATGATAAGACCGGAAAAGCAGGTTTGCGTAATTTGTGAGCACTAGAATTGGGTGGAGCACATTTGGCAAGCACTCTCAAATTATGACAGGTAGATTGCCACTATCCCTCAAGAGGAAGGTATATAACAGCTGTATCTTGCCGGTACTTAGCTACGGAGCAGAAACCTGGAGACTTACAAAGAGGATTTAGCTTAATTGGAGGATGACGCAGCGAGCAATGGAAAGAAAAATGGTAGGTGTAACCTTAAGAGACAAGAAGAGACCAGAGTGGATTAGGGATCAAACTGGGGTTAAGGATATCATAGCTGAAATCAAGAAGAGGAAATAGACATGGGCCGGGCATGTAGCGCGTAGACAGGATAACCGCTGGTCATTAAGGGTAACTGACTGGATTCCCAGAGAAGGCAAGCAGGTTAGGGGGAGACATAAAGTTAGGTGGGCACATGAGATTAAGAAGTTTGCGGGTATAAATTAGCAGCAGCAAGCACAGGACCGGGTTAACTGGCGGAACATGGGAGAGGCCTTTGTCCTGCAGTGGACGTAGTCAGTCTGCATGATGATGATGATAATGATGACACTAGAAGTCAGTGAACACCTGAATACTTCCGCTTCCCAATTTGACGCTGTTAAAACCCAGGAGTCGATGGTGAAACTTATTCGTGCCCTGTGAGATGTAGAAGTTTACTTGCTGCGCATGGAAGTTGATACGGGGCCATCTTCTCGCTGATTGGCCAGGTGGAGTTCACGAGACTCTTTCATAGTATGGCGCCGGGACATTCCAATATGAAGCTACACATCTACTTTAGCCATCAATAAGTGGTCTTGAAAAAAGCGACAGTGTTTGCCAATTTAGAAGGAAATCAACCTCAGCTACCGTGGTTCGTGGTCAACGGCAGCTTTCGGGCCCTGCTAGGGAGGACATTCGCGGAAGCATCGGTATACCGTTCAATATATTCCGCTTATAGTTCCCTTGGTCGATCATATATCAGCCTCGCAAAATGTTTTTCGAATGTGTTTGAAGGTGTCGCTAAACTGGCCAGAGTAAAGGCCAATTTAAGGGTACCAGAGGAAGCGAAACCACGTTTATTGAGACCGAGACCAGAAAATTTTGCCCTAGAGGACATATGAGTGGGTACCATCATTAGTCCCAGTTTTTGAGCAAGCCCTGTGAAAATTGGTTGTGTAGAGATTTCAAAGTAGCCGTGAAGCGGGCCACACAGATCTATACGTATACGGTCTATTCGTCGAACAAATCTGGGCAGAGTTACTAGGGTGCTTGAAGTTTTTTAAGTTGTACCACCAAGTGCACACTAGCTAGAAAGCTTTTGTGACGCGTCAAAAGTTTTTTGATTATCAACCCGCGAAAGACGCTAATTTAATACATGAAACTGCTTTTTGAAGTGGCATATGCACGTGCAATTTCACAGTGTAAAATGAAGATTACATCTCAATATGCACAAAAAATTGCGTATTTTGGCAATTTACGTGTGTGCGGAAGGGCCAAAAAAAACCACAGTGTCAATGTAGAGGTATTGCAGTGGTGACTCACTGGCGCAGGTTTAATGTTCGTGCTCTAAAGGTGCGTTCTCTTAGTGACCGGTGTACAGTACCTGAAATAGGGCACTGGCACACATGACCTGCAAGCAATGTCTGAGAGGATTGACGCCATCATTCAAGCATGGGCCCCACTGAAACTTTGGAGTTAGAGCTACTGTGATCTGATAAATGTTTACCTAAGACTTCTACATTTTTTTAGCGATGTTGCACCCATTGCACATGGTTCTTAAAAAATTAGCACCACGGCTATAGAGAGCCAAACCATTCCACACTCGGGCAAAGAAAGCAGTTGCTGACAACTGCAGATGTGTCAGCTTATTATAACCCCATGTCACCTTTGTTGCTGTGTTGCGATGCATCATTTTATGGTACTAAATTTGTGCTGAAACACTGGCTTTAGTTCGGATTAGAGAAGCCTGTGGCATATTAATCAAGGTGAACATGTAGCCGTTTCATAGGGAGGCACTGGGAGCGGTCGTCAGTGCGGTAATGTTTCACCAGTCTGTGAATAAATTTCTATCAAACGTCCGACCCTCCACCCCACCCGACCATAAACTTTAATACAATTATTTCGACATGAGAGCCGCCTACCCCTTCCGTGTTCGCCAAGAGTGCTGCGGCTGGTTCTGACACTGAGCGGCCACAGCTACCGGCTATGCAACAGGCCAGGGACAATAACGATAGTTATAGCGCGAGATAAAACGGCGAAACAGAGACAAGAAGGACATGAAGGACACGAGTGAGACAAGAAGGACACGAAGAACATGAGCGCTCGTGTCCTTTGTGTCCTTCTTGTCTCTGTGTCGTCGTTTTGTTCTCGCGCTATAACTATCGTCATGCCATACCAACTAGCCAAAGCTGCCACACTTCCAGGGACAATCTTGAGAAATAAAGTCGCTTTGAGCCGTTTTACTCTCGCCAACACCCAGTCAGAAGATTCCAGGATTCAGGGTGTGTTCATGTTAACAGTGATATATGCACGTTTCCTTTTTGCAGTTAGTATGCAATCAGCAACTCGTCATGACCCGGTGTTCGCTTGCTTGCGTGCGGTGTTGTGACTAGACTGTACCTGCTACCGGGGCTAGAGTGTCGGCCTTTTATGAACTGAATGAAGAAATTCTGAATGATGTAGGGTTGTGCGTCACAGAAAAGCGGGGCAGTTGTGGCACTACCACTAAGGGCTGAAACGTTAGACCTGTTGCATGAGAGCCAGTCTAGAGTTGAAAAAGTGAAATGGGTAGCCTGTAGCCATGCGTAGTGGCTGGGTGTTGGGGAGGATATTTTGTTGAAGGTGAGCACGTGAATAGTTTGCCAGGAGCATCAGAAGTTTCCCCAGGCAACACAGCTGGCACCATGACCATTTCCAGAGCGAGATTGGTCTCATCAGCCTGTTGATATGGGTGGTTCATTTCAGGGAATCTATTTTTCGGTGCTCGCAGATACATACTTAGAGTGAGTGGAAGTGGTCCGAGGGCCGTTTCCGTCATCCGAGGAAATAATTGGATGTCTTCACACCATCTCTGCTACCAATACATTACAAAACCTTGTGATAAGCGACAATGGAACCTACTGACAAGTACAACCTACACGTCACATTTATGTCGAAATGTGGTGCGGTCAATTTTAATTCCACAATATTATCCCACATTGAATAAGGCTGCTCAGAGGGTTGTTCCGATAGTTAGGTACCAGGGTAAGAAGACGCAGCCTGAAAATTACGATTGTTACCTTAACATAATCTTGTAGAATACACAAGAAAACTTCATGCTATCCCAAGTGTTTCCCTAGCTCAGCTTTTATTAGACGCCAAAAACAGTGTCAGATTAGTTGAAGCTAGATAAGCGCAGCAAGGCGTAAAAGTGACAACTACAGGAGAAGGTGCGCAGAGATTCTACAGCAAGAAGGGAACCAGCTAGAGTATGTCGTTCCTCATGAGAGCCAACATCAAAAACGGCCAAAACTACTCCAGGCATTATTGTTAGAGAAACAATACAAATACCTCACGTCTTCTAAATAGTGTATCTCGATGTTTTAGAGAACTAGCATAGTTGAAAGACAGGCGCGCAAAGATGATAAACATATAACGTATGCACTGATGCGGTCACACACACACACACACACACGCACACACCCACACACACACACACACACACACACACACACACACACACACAATGGAGAGTGCATGACTTTACTGAAAATCTTACTGTACATGACTTTACAGAAAATTTTACTGAATAGTATAAATGCTACTTTGATGCGCTGTGAATTATCCAAGGCGTGCTATTCCGCATAAAAATTGGCTTGTATCTTTTCTTCGCAATTCTGGAATATTGTGGTTTACTTCGACTGTCACTATGAGCGTGTGCGTTACATGTGAAGGTGGATGAAATTATTCTGAAAAACATATGTGCTTTTAAATTTTATATAGAAAAGTAGTATTTACCGCATGTTTCTTAACTGCCCATTCGAGTTAGAGTTTATTTGCCTACGTGACAGACACATATGAGTAAATTATACCTGTTGTGTGGTGTGAAAGCAAAACGCCAATTCACAGCTTGACTGGTGCCTTCAGCCAGAATATAACAAAATCCAAATTAATGCTTGTTGCAAGCCCAAAGGTCATTGAAATATTTATTCAATAAATCATTGCACAATGCTAGCAATAATGTTATATACAACGCCTTCAGTAAGAGAAGTAGAAGGTTAAAACGTATCTTTGCATAAAATTAAGAACCCCATAGCAGCAATAAACAACGCCCATCAAGAAGGCCATCAAAAGCTTTGAAGGAATACAAAAAAAACATCAAACAATCATCGGCACAGAATGTAACAGAAGTGACTCCTATAAATATTTCTGTAAACTTTGTATCACTCATTTCAAACATGCATTGTCCCTAAATATAGTTAGTCCGGGCTGTTTAAAAATGTTTAAAAAATGTATTCTATGTCACTTCATGTGGTGCAAAAATCTATTTCAAAACGTTCGCGAAACCACAGAGCATTCTTTCCCTTTGAGGAAGTATAGCAGCGTACTCTCGTTGTTTTGCCTGGAATGTGTCGCGTATTAGCAAGTATCTTACTTGCTTATGATTCGCATCGTAAGAATAGCACTAAGATGCAGCATTTGTGTTTTCTTCTTGCAGGACACTGATGATGGGCTCATTTCTGCTTATCATTGTTTACATTGTCAACTTCTTCCTGGCCTTTGTCTTGGTATTGTGGTTCTGGGGATGTGACCCGAAGCTCTCCGGTGCAATCACTACTCTTGATCAAGCAAGTACTTCGTTCATCCATTAGCTAAAGTTCACTACAAAAAGCTGTATTGTATATTACGTATCTGCAGGGTCTGTCGTTAAAGTGAAGTGACTTAGTCTGGTGTAAAAAACTTTTAGTGATCCAACCGGTTTATAATAAATTCCTAAAGTAGTTTTCTAAAGCATCAATACACTGGTGACATTGTGACTGCCTTCGCGTAAAAGCTCCCTGAAAGTTGGTTTCTTGAACTTCTACAAGGTACTCTGTGGCAGCAAGTCAAATAGCGGGACTATTATCGTAACTGCAATTATTCACACTTCTTTTTGAGCTACGGAAACAAAAAAAGCTCTTCTGGTGTTCACATTTGGACTGCTGCAGGCTTCATCCTGCCCCAAGGTGAGCCCGCCAAATTTAAGAACATTTTCTCGTTTTCTAAAGCTGAATAGAAGCATAAATGGTCAGCGTTTAGAGGATGTTTCATCCATAAACTGCCAGCGAATACTGAGTCTCGGACAGAGATCATGGCAACTAACTTTCAGGGAGAGGATTTACTGTGAGAATCGCGTCAAGAGTGTGTCAATGTACAAGAAATATACTTTAAGGAATTCAATATGCAATGATTGCATCGATAATTTTGTGGTGGCAGATCGAGTCTGATTACATTGGGAATAGAGCCACTACACTCTAATGACACATGACACCACTATGGATCAATCTTTTAAAAAGATTGTGTAATGAAATGCCAAGGACTTCTGCGACTACTATACGAGTATATCGAAACTCTGATCTATGGCACTCCAATTCACATTTTCGTCATAGATGATGATCAGGTGATGAAGAATATATTTTCGTAGTACTTGGCAGTATTGACCTACCTAAACACACATACAGTTATGCTGACTTTAACTGCTCATAACAGTTCTATTGGCATTACCATTTGGTAATACGGGCCTCACATTGTTCTTTTGCACGTGAACCTCTTCAAAACTTTATTCCAAATTGATTCAAAACACACATATAGTGCTAGCGACATATATAACCGCTGATTCAGTCCTGATATTCTCTTCTTATCCCTACAAAACTTATTTCGGTTTAATCAACGTTTCGCCTGCGAAACTCATAATATATAAATGTGGTGCAAATGTTCATGCAAGCTGCTTCTGAGTAGTCATTATTTGCAGCATTAGAAATTTAATGTCCATTTTTCTGCCGCAGGTCCTTCCGTATTATGTGAAAACTTACCTCACAAAGCTTTCCGGATTCACGGGAATTTTCGTCGCAGCCGTCGTAAGCGCAGCGACAAGGTAAACCTCGTCACTTGCTATATTTCTCGTATGCGCGGAAGTGCAGGAGCATTGGGGGTAAATGGCGCACGGGCACATAAAGAGAGCTGTGCCTTCAGTGAGGTAAACAACCAGAAAGCAGCATGAAAAAGCTTCAATAGTGTTTTTATTTTTTGCCCTCAGTGTCCCTCTTGATACTAAACAAAAGCAATCGCAATACATTCTTTGAATACTGCTTTTTTATACGCAAAGTATTTTCTCGTTTCGTAGTGTCCTCAATTTGCTATAGCAAGCTTGTGTTCTATCAATATATGTTATGATTACGCTGTCACTTTCATTCTCAGTTCCAAATAAAAGTGACTGCAGGGCAGGCTACATAGTTTATTTTTCGTTTTGTATATCATACAACAAGCGTTTCAAATAAATTTTTATCCTGTAAATTGGGTAAGTTTTAGACACAAACATTACTTCCGAATATTTCAGGTACACAGAGAAATAAAAAAATCAGAAAGAATAGGTACACGTTCTAGTTTCCTGCTCAGTGCCACGGTCTATCGCCTTTCATTTCCTAAAAAAACTCTGTAATCTTTTAGAATATCCTTAAAGCCGTCATTGGCGTTTCCTGAGCTCATGTCATGTTGTAAAATATTACCTGCATTTCAGCATGTAACGCACTATATGCGGCAAAGACAAGCATATATAATTTTTGCAGCAAAAGCTGTTATGAGATCACAAATCCGGTCACACGCGGTGCCACCGGTCTCCTTAACCACATCTTGCGAAACATGCAAAAAAAGACGCACTTGGGCTCGAAACCCGGGTCTGCTGGATGCCAGTCCAGTATTCCACCACTAAGCTACGCCGGCGCTTGTGAATTGTTGGCAAACCTAGCACAAATGACACAGTGGGGCTCAAACCCGGCTCCGCTGGTTGCCAGCCCAGTATTATACCACTGAGCTCTGCTGATGCCTGTGAGCTCTTCACAAACTTGTCTTAGGCAGGCTTGATTGCGGCAAAGGACTTACGTTATTTCGTGTATTAAAGTGTTTTAGAACAGCAAAAGAACAACCAGGTGTCACACAATGCAAATGGCATTGCGAGTGGGCCATCCAATGCTCCAATGCATTACAAAAACTTTTTCTTGTTCTCCTATTAACTGTGGTGCTGTCCCAACATCAGCCATAATTTTTTATTGTCATCAGCCACTGTATGAACAATTGGCACCAAATTCCTTGCAAGTGTTTAGCAGATACCACGATTCTCAGAAAAATGACAAAAATTGCATAGTGAATGGCGGTGTATTACTTCAAAAAATTTATTAATAATGCCCTAGTGGGTTTCAAGCAAGTGTGCTTTCAGTAGTTACCCAATGAAAGTTTTCAAAAAAGCTCTGAAAGGCCGCTCTTCTAGCTTTCACTGTGAGTGTGCTGCGCCTACCACGCAGGCTTGGTGTTTTTTTTTGAAGTTAGGTCAGTTTTAAGTTCAGCGCTCGGTCCTTTTCTTCTGCCTGTTTCTAACCCGTCACACTGTCTTTATTCTATGATAAAAATAAGCAGAAGCAATACTTAGTGTGTTACACGTAGGTGAATTATTCCACATCAATTAACATTTTCATTCACCTGTATCAAGCATGACCAATTATGCGTAGCAGCTGATAAACAGTATTTTATTGCATCTCTTATGTTATCATATATTAACCTGAAAAAGAATGACATTCTCACATTGTGGCTCACTGCTCTGAGAAAGAGTCCGGTCGTATATTTCCGTTAGCCTTTTTCCTCGTTGTTGTCGCGCTGTAATATTGTCACGTGCTTGCCCAAGAATGACGATGACAGTTGTGCATGTGCCACGAAGGACTGAGAATTGGACGAAGAAGAAGAACTCGCTTGCGCGTCCTAATTATTAAAAAGATCGACCTGCTTCTGGTGTCTCAGTCTCTACGGCAAGACCTCTGTTTTGACGTCGTGACACTGGTGGAGGTGCTGGAGCCTACAACCGGATGCAGGACAGTCTTGCTCGGACCCGTTCACCTAGTCCAGAGACCCGGCCCCTCGTCACGACTCCGGTGCACCGATTCAGTCGGCGCCTACTAGGCCTAAGTCCGGAGTCCGTACCTGTTCCGCCTCTAACCAGCATGGCAGCTCCTACCACATCCACGGCGACCCTTCCATCGCAGACCACTCTTCCCTCCCAGGTGACTCTTGAACATCCTCGCGTTCCTGAAGTTTTTCATGGGGAAGAGTACGAGGATGTCGAGGATTGGCTCGAACAGTTCGAACGGGTCGCTGTATCTAACCACTGGAACGAACAGCACAAACTTGGCCGTGCATATTTCGCCCTGGAAGATAGCGCTCGCACGTGGTACGAGAACCACGAGGCTACTTTCCAATCTTGGGAAGATTTCCATCGAAAGCTCCTCGCCACATTTTTGAACACGGACCGACGGGATCGTGCACAGCAACTGATTGAGGCTCGCGCACAAAAACCCAACGAAACAGCCGCCATGTACGCAGAGGGTATGATCCGTCTGTTTCGACGAGCTGACCCTGACATGCCCGAGGCAAAGAAGGTGCGTCACCTAATGCAGGGTGTCAAAGAACCAGTGTTTGCGGGCCTCGTACGAAATCCACCTACAACAGTAGATGAATTCATAAGAGAGGCGATTGTCATCGAGCGCGCACTGCGACAACGATACCGACACTTTGACCGCCTGCCGAACCACACGGCAGTAAGTGCTGCAGCTCAGAACACTGCCGTGTGTGAAAGTTCCCTACGACAAATGATTAGGGAAATACTGCGTGAGGAACTTCGGGCCCTCTGCGTCCCTCCTACCCAACCGCCCATCGCATCTGTTGCCGAAATCGTCCGCCAGGAGTTGAGGCAAGCCGTTACACCACCGGCGCCAAGTCCTGAGCGACATTCAGTGAGCTGCGCTGATGTGGTCCGTCGTCCTCCACCGTCATTTGTGGCGACACCCTTCCAGCCACGACCTGCGGCCGTACCTTGGTGGCAACGGGATTCCATGAGACGACCACCAGTTCGCCGAACTGACTTGTGGCGCATGGCCGACCGTCGACCTATTTGCTTCCGCTGCGGAGAACCAGGTCACATTGCTCGCTATTGCCGTCATAGGGATTCCGGCTTCGGGAACTTTTCTCGTCCCGATTCTTTCCGCTCTGAAGACCGTCGTGCCCACAATGCCGATCAACTGTCGACTGGCCAAGCAACTACACCGCATCGCTGGCGATCTCCATCTCCTGCGCGTCACCGTGACTTCCCTCAGAGCTACGCGGACGTCACCAGAGGCCGTTCGCCTAGCCCGCGCCGGGGAAACTAACTGCTGCGACCTCCGGGGGCAAGGTTGCCAATCGTCGAGACACCGAAAAGTTCCCCCTATCATCGCAAGAAGATATGACGACAACCACGACGAATAGGACGATGGATACGACGACGAATACGACGACGAATACTAATGCCGGTGAAGTTGTACGTGCTGATCTTGGCGTTTTCATTGACGGACATTACGTTACAGCACTGGTCGACACTGGCGCCGACTTCTCAATCATGCGACAAGAACTCGCCGACCGCCTTAGAAAGGTCAAGACACCGTGGACAGGGCCACACATAAGAAGTGCTGGTGGTCAGCTGATGATTCCCATGGGTAAATGCACCGCTCGACTTCGCATTGGGAATTCTAGCTTCGTGGCCACTTTCGTCCTGTTGCCAGAACGCTGTAAAGAGGTAATTTTGGGCATGGATTTTCTTCGAGATCATGGCGCTGTTATCAACATCCCTCAACGCATGGTGACGTTTTGCGCACATCCGTATGTCGACGACAGCAGCGACGAACTACGCGGCAGTTTGCGAATAGCCGACGATGTGACGCTCCCACCGAGATCCTGCTGCCTGCCTTGTGTCTGTGTCCAGTGGGTGGCCTTCCTATAAGGATGTGATAGTGGAGCACATAGTCGCTCTTTTGCTCACGCAAGGCATTTCCATCGCGAGAGGCATCCTAACACTTACTGGTGGACAGGCAGAAGTTCTCCTTACAAACTTCAGCAACGAGCGCCGTCACATCCAGAAGGGTACCGCAATTGCCTACTTCGACGATATAGACCAAGCTGGGGATTGCTGTGCTTTGCAACCAGATGACGCGACAGTACATGCCTCGACAACCTTGTCCTGGACATCTGCTCCACGCTACCGCCCTCTGATAGGAAGCGTCTGCTTGGACTTATACACGAATTCGAAGACTGCTTTTCGCGTACGTCAAAGGTCCAGCGGACACCATTGACCAAGCACCGCATCATTACCGAAGACAACACGCGACCGATTCGGCAGAACCCCTACCGTGTGGCTCCGAAAGAACGCGAGGAGATTCAGAAGCAAGTACAGAAGATGCTCGTGGATGACGTCATACAACCTTTGAAAAGTCCTTGGGCGTCCCCCGTGGTTTTCGTCAAGAAAAAAGACGGCAGCTTGCGTTTCTGTATTGATTATCGCAAGTTGAACCAAGTCACGAAGAAAGACGTCTATCCGCTGCCTCGCATAGACGATTCACTCGATAGGCTGCGTCATGCGCGCTATTTCTCTTCAATGGACCTCCGAAGCGGCTACTGGCAGATAGAAGTCGACGAGAGAGATCGTGAAAAAACGGCCTTTGTGACGCCTGATGGCCTTTACGAATTTAAGGTGCTTCCTTTTGGGTTGTGCTCGGCGCCAGCCACTTTTCAGCGTCTCATGGACACCGTACTATCGGGCCTGAAGTGGCAAACATGCTTGGTCTATCTAGACGATGTTGTTGTATTCTCAGCATCATTCGAGGAACATCTCAGCCGTCTATCCACCGTACTCCAAGCCATACGCTCGGCCGGCCTGACTTTAAAACCAGAAAAATGTCATTTTGGTTTCAACGAACTCAGCTTCCTAGGCCACGTCGTCAGTCACGAGGGTGTTCGACCTGACCCGGCCAAAATAGACGCCGTAGCGCAATTTCCTGCACCCCGTGACAAAAAGACTGTGAGACGCTTCTTAGGGTTGTGCGCCTATTACCTACGATTTATCGAGGATTTTTCGTCTATTGCGGCGCCATTGACACGACTCACACGTGAGGACGTCCCCTTCTTTTGGGGTGAACAGGAGCAAATGGCATTCAATGAACTGCGACAACGCTTGCAAACACCTTTAGTCCTTGCGCACTTCGACCAGGACGCCCCTACAGTACTTCACACAGACGCCAGCAATGTAGGTCTAGGTGCCGTTCTGGTGCAGTGGCAAGACGGCCTGTGAAAGAGTAATAGCCTACGCCAGCAGAACTCTCTCTCGCACGGAGGAGAACTACTCGACCACCGAGAAGGAGTGTCTCGCCGTGGTGTGGGCAGTCATCAAATTTCGTCTGTATTTGTTCGGCTGCTCCTTCAAGGTTGTTAGCGACCATCACTCTTTGTGCTGGCTCACCAACCTTAAAGATCCATCTGGTTGTTTGGCGCGCTGGAGCCTAAGACTTCAAGAGTTTGACATGACCATCGTCTACAAATCTGGGAAGAGGCACACCGACGCCGACTGTCTCTCACGGTCGCCAGTGGAAACTGTCGCTCCTGATGACGAAAACATCGACGCGGCATTCTTGGGAGTTGTCAACACGGCCACTATTGCACGAGAGCAGCGCAGTGACCCTGAACTGTTACCACTAATTGAATATTTAGAAGGATGACGTAAAGACGTGCCACGGTTATTTGCTAGAGGACTGCCATCTTTTTGCTTGCGAAACGATGTTCTCTATAAGAAAACCTTCTCACCAACCGGTAACCCGCACTTGTTCGTCGTGCCTGCCTCTCTTCGAAAAGAAATTATGGAAGCGTGCCATGATGAAGCAACTTCTGGTCAGCTAGGCTACACCCGAACATTGTGCCGACTACGATGCAAGTACTACTGGCCAAAGTTACCTGCTGCTGTTAACCATCACGTGCGAACGTGCACTGACTGCCAAAGACGCAAAGCGCCTCCCAGCAAGCCAGCCGGTTTTTTTACATCCAGTCGAAGCACCAGAAAAGCCGTTCACCCAGATTGGAATGGATTTCCTGAGTCCCTTTCCAACTTCCACAACAAGGAACAGATGGATTATTGTGGTCAGTGATTACCTGTCCCGTTATGCGGAGACTAAAACTATGCAGCGTGGCACAAGCAGCAGAAGCCGCTCAGTTTTTCATCGAAAACATCGTCCTTCGGCATGGCGCTCCAACAACAGTGATCACAGACAGAGGACCTGCCTTCACCGCAGAGCTTTTGGAGTCGGTTCTCAGACTCAGCGGTACAGCTCACCGGAGAACAACTGCATACCATCCGCAGACAAACGGACTGACGGAGCGCCTCAATAGGACCCTCACAGACATGATCAGTATGTACGTTGACACGAAACATAAAAACTGGGATCAGATATTGCCGTACGTGACCTTTGCTTATAACACCGCTCGACAAGAAACCACTGGAATGACACCGTTCAGTCTGATCTATGGTCGCGAAGTCACGACAACATTGGACGCCATGTTGCCGCATGAGTGTGACGACATCCATGTAGACGCCGAAGAATTCACTCAGCGTGCCGAAGAATCCAGACAGCTCGCGCACGTGCGCATCTGTCATCAGCAGCATCAAGATGCACAATGCTACGACACCCGACACAAGTTTGTTAGCTACTCACCAGGCGACAAAGTGTGGGTATGGATTCCGATACGTCGACGTGGACTGTCTGAGAAACTGCTAAGGCGGTACTTTGGTCCATACAGCGTCACGCGACGTTTGAACGACGTGAACTACGAAGTCGTTCCCGACACTAATTGTAGTTCTAAGCGCCAAAAGCATTTGCCCGAACTCGTGCACGTCATGCGTATGAAACCGTATTTATCGAGTTAATTAGCTCCCGGTTACCGTTTTCGTACGACCACTTCATACGCCTGGTAGAGCATTTAAGTTGCGCATCGGGACGATGCTTCTTTCGGAGGGAGGCAAATGTCACGTGCTTGCCCAAGAAAGACGATGACAGTTGTGCATGTGCCACGAAGGACTAAGAATTGGACAAAGAAGAAGAACTCGCTTGCGCGTTCTAACTATTAAAAAGATCGACCTGCTTCTGGTGTCTCAGTCTCTACGGCAAGACCTCTGTTTTGACGTCGTGACAATATAACCAACCAGTACCAACTAGTTAACCTCACTGTGTTACTAAACAAGTCATGCCTCACATGCTAGGCTATATATTATTAACATCTTCCTATGTTTATTAAAATAGAAATGAAAGAAATATTGCCCTCAAAACACCCCTTTGTCAATTCTTGTAGTTCGTGTCACTCTACGAGACATATCTCGCCAGTGCAACGCTGCTTTTTTGAACCTCTATTTTCAGCACAATATCTTCGATGATCAACTCTCAGACAGCCGTACTTTACGTGGATGTACTGTCCCCGCGCTTTCATAAAGTAAAGCTTCAATTCAAGTGGGTTGCACGAGGCACTGGTAAGGCTTGCTTTCTATAGATTGACTGTTTGACACCAACTGATGTTTTATTGAATTGATATACAAGTTAACCTTATCCCCCCCCCCTCCCACCGTGAAAGAGAGGTCTGCTGAGATATTTGCGCTAAGCTTCAGTAAGATTTTCACGAAGTGCTGATAGTTACAGTGTTGTCCCCGATATGAAAACAGAACCTGCCGAATTCGGTAGTGTTCCTGTCTCTGATCTTATTCTTACACCTATGTAGAAGATTGGAAGTTACATGGAGTTCACGGGAAAAGAGAAAAAGTACTTTTTGCCTCGTTTTACGTTTAGCGTTCCTGCTAGGCGTGGCCATGACAGCCTGCAGCTGTGCCTGCCTCTATATGGGAACGGTCACAAGGGTAAGTGCTTGTCGCTGTTTGTTGCTTGCATCCAAGAGCGTAGATCTTTAAAGGTTCCTCTAACACTTTCCATGACCTCATTGTTTCACATACTTTTCTAACTGGTTGCGTACACTGAAGGCTTAAGAGCCGCAACAACGGCAGCAACAGAGGCGCGCAGTTTAATAATATTTATTCGTAGAAAAATCAAACTACGATATAATGGAAGCCTAACCTGGACTCAATTATCGTGGGCTCACCTGACCTTGTTTATTTCGTCTTTGGCTACAGATGGCTTCTAACGAACTGAACTCGAAGCACTACCAGTCAGGAAGTTTGCATGCCATAGTTTCCGCTGTTTCCAACGTACTGAGGACCCCTATTGCGATGGTAGCAAATAATGGCGTACTTGAAGAGTGAATGGCACGTACGAAACGAGGCAGCTCGCGAACGCTTCTATTATGTTTTATTTGCTTAGCAGCTCTTTGACTAGCCTGCGTAATGCTGTCCGTCCGTGCTTCTCTATGAACGCGTGGACACGTGCTCGCCCCGCCACAGGTGTTGGAGCGGTGCCAAGTAGGCAACGCCGCAACTGCGCGGTGACGGTGCGCTCCCCTGAAAGTGCACGCCGACGTCACTCTCTTCCTCGTCTACCACGCACTAGCTGCAGCACCCACAACTGACGCCTCGTCCGTTCACCCGCAACATCTGCCGCTACCGCCACTCGTTGTCTGGAGGAGATGCTGACTGCTTGCGGCAAGGCGTGTGAAAGTGCGCTCCTTATAATTGCAGGAGACTTCACCATTGATGTCAGTGGAGTAGAGAAAGAATGGCTTGTTCATTACATGCATGACGTGCACTCGCTGAAGTGCGTGTGAGCGGAATGGAAGCTACCCACTACGATAAGGGCGCGTGCATCAAGCTGGTCTTTGCCAACTTCAACGTCGAATGTCGGCAAGAACCTCTCGGCGAGCACTTCCGCGATCACAAGAGCGTGGCAGTCAAAATGAAACGCATGCCAGCTCTGGTCCAGTGTCAGTGTCCCTCTTTCAAAAAATGACAAGACCCGCGCCAGCTATGGCTTCAAACGTATCTTCCAACGCTTACCGCCGCACCCGCGTTAGCGCCATTCAACCTCTGACGCACATCCGTCCGAGGCCATTTTTCTTCACTTTCCATCATCTTTTGGGAAGATGGTGTGAATTTTCATTCTTTCTTTACGTTTATTTTTGTGCTCGCGTCTATATAAGAACGCTCTTACATTTTTTGTCATTTTAGGTTCTCCAAACTTAATGAACAACAAAAATTTTCTCTGGGAGAAGGGCTAGAAAAAGGGTACTCAGGAGCATGATGGTTGGGGCCCCAAGTCCTGGCTCACTGGCTTGCACCGATCCCCTAACATGACTCAGAAGCGCCGATGGCACATCTGGGTCTGAACTGGCATGTTGTGCATACCACTGCTTTGAAATAGAAACCATGTTGTTGCCTAAAAAAGATGTGACATATTGTTGCTGGCTGCCACAGTTTTTCTAAACAGCGCTTGGAGCATCTACGGAACGTTTTTTCCAGCGCCGCGGCATTCAGTTCATTCTCTGACGGGCTTTGCAGTTTTTAAACGCGAAGCATTTCATAGCGAACTTCGGCAACTTTGAGCATATCTATCTATCTATCTATCTATCTATCTATCTATCTATCTATCTATCTATCTATCTATCTATCTATCTATCTATCTATCTATCTATCTATCTATCTATCCATCTATCTATGTAGCCGCCTACGACTATCAGCTCTACTGGCCGTTTCTATGATGAAATGTATACCAAAAGTATGTGGAATAACATGGCTGCATCGTGAGCATAAGTGACAAGTCTATTAAAATCTTGACATGCATGTCATGATTAACATGTCACAATCTTGTTGCTTTTGTGAAGCGGTTTCGTTCACATGACATATTCCAAAACTAATATGGTATGACATGACTGCATGACAAACATTACTGGCAGGTTCTAACGTAGAAATAATGTCATGCATGTTGTATAAGTCATGACTATGTAGACGCCATACGATCATGGTTCACTCGCGGTTTCTCTTGCTTTATAGATATCAAATTGGTATTACGTGATTGGAATGAATGATGAAAAAACACTAAAAATTTTACACCCGTCAGGGTGTATTTCTTTTCTCCCATGGGCAATAACCTTTCAGGGTGTCTAGGAACACCCTAAACAATAAGGTGTTTAGAAACACCCTGAAACTGTAGGGTGTAAAGAAATGTTACACCCTACTTTAATAGGTGTTTATGAACACCCTTAAACTATGGGTGCTGGATGAAGCTATACTCATGCGAGTGGGGTGTAACACTAAACACCCCCTTGAAACGATGGCAGTTATATGGATAAGCATACTTGATCATAGCAAGCGCAATTAACGGGACAACAAAAGCAGAGACACGGGAGGTGATGCTTGATCTTGTGAGTTGAGGTGAGCCGTTCGTAGCACTTCATTCCATCAAAAAATGCATCACCGACTGGCCCAAGCCTCAATTGTTCTCAAGGAGAAGCATATATAACCTTCTCTGCGGCTGACAGGGAAAAAGGAAGTTACTGGTGTAATCCTCTGCACCTATACCTGCATGCATGCAGCTGATAAAATAAGTGGCCGTGATCTTGAATGAGCTGCATAAGACCAGTGTATATATGTATAGGTAGACTGGGCCGAAAACGACAAAGTAGGACGCGAAAGGCACTTGCACATACAAAGGCACACACACACACATACACACACACACACACGCGCGCGCGCGCGTGAGCGCACGCACGCACGCACCACACCACAGTAGTGCAAGCAGTAACCTGTAGCGTAAGGCTCTACCGAACATAACGCAAAAGCAAAAAACAATTAAGCCTATATGTTCACATCTGCCTTTATTATAAATAAAACTGCAAGTCTGACAAACAGGACTCTGATGGCATTCTGCAAAAGTTTGAAATATCTCACGTGACCACGTTTTTTTCTCTCTATACTAGAAATTCATTGTTTTGAATACAATAAATCTCCACAACTTTCATAAACATTTGCGCTAGTGTGGCAAACGACTGAGTGGTATGGCGTGAATTGACACCTATACAATAGAAAAAAACACGTGGAAAGAGTAAGCGAGTTTCTGGAGTCACGATTACAACCTATTATATCTCGCAGTACAAATTTCGACATAAAAATGAGAACACTCGGCAAGGTAGTGTAATTGATTTTGTGTTAATGTAATGTCATTGGTATACTTCTAACTGCAAAACCACTTGTCAGTGCTGCTTGCACAATCATCTTCAGCTGTTGAGATGACTGGTGCATTCAAGAGAAGTGGGACGAAACTGTTCTTTCTGCACAGGAAATTAAACCACGGAAACCTAAAATAAATTCACAAAAAATGACCGAAATTTCACAAAGAGTGCAACATGCAGTATGCACCCTGCATAACTAACCGCTTTCTTATGTGTAAGTATAAATTGAGTACATAGCAAGAATATTCAGTGGCATCGGGCTCAACTGCAGTGAGAAATGCTAGAAAAGGTATGCTGAGCAATAAACGCCATAAAAAGCACGCTGTGGCAGAATAATTAAACCTTTCATGCCGTAGATATGAACCTTACTTTACCCTTTTAGCTTGCTCGCGCAGCAAATAAAAGGCGCAGCTACAAGTTGATAATGTTTAATTAGCTGTATGCATTGACCTACCTAAGTGAATGCCAAGTTCTATGCATAGGTATGCATCAACACAGCTGCATGTGTATTTCTGAAGATCTACCTAGGTACTCATTCAATTAGTTAATAAAAGAAATACAGTACGACGCGCAACAACATATACATATTTTATCTGTATTGCACAAAAGCACAATGCCACTGAGCATACATGACGGTGTGCGCATTGAGAAGGTGTTCAGTGCAGGTAACTTGTAAAATTAAGTACTGTAGAGTTACTTATTAAAATGCGAATGATATTAGTGTTCTTGAACTGGCTCACATTGACACGGTTATATAATCAAAGAATTGGATATTGGGTCATTCCACTTCAGACAACCCAGCTATTTTGGCGACCATCTCAAATATATACGAAAAAAATTGCGCTAATTTTACTGCATTAAAGAAGGTAACCGCTATAAAATTTCGCAGACAAATAATTTTTTGGCCGCGTGGCTGCCTCCTGAACTGGCTGGAATCTCGTCTTGCCGGAATCTCGTCCACATGTTAAGTGAAGGGCTTGCGTGATGTGTTTGAAGCCCAGTAATATTATTATCATTTTTCGACTACATACGCCTGAAATAATTTAGCCGAAATGTGTTATATCTGCCTTTTCTATATCAATACTGCACTTTGAAATATTATCTGAGGAGTGAATACTTAATTAACATAAGGTATATTTGTAGCAAAAATATTTTAGACCTCTCAAGCTGTCAAACATTACAAGAAAAAATCGCGAATTTCACAAAATAGTTGTTTTGTCTATAATGAGACGCCACTTACATCATGTGGTGGTTGTATTAAAATAGACTTTGTACCTGAATCGAAAGCAAATACACAGTTCTTTTCATGTGCCGAATTTCAATATAGCAATTTATGTTTTGAGAAAAAGATCACAGCATATTCACGGAGTGAATGATGAGTGGGGTGTAGCGTTCGTCCGTCCGGACGCACAAACGGATGGACAGACAGTCTGACGCAAGTATGGATGAACACAAAGGCGTACGGACTCACGGACAGACCGACACACGGAAGCCCGGACGAATGGATGCACAGACTAATGGACCAAAGCACAAATGTATGGGTGATCGATTTGCCCCACGAATCATCATTTTGTCCGTATATATGCTGTGAAAACCACTAATGCTATCTATTTTGCAACTCATAAAGTGGCTACATAATCCTAACACGAATGCAGTGGAAGGAACGACCCATGGCCTCAAGAGCTTTGCCCCTAAATGATTTTTGAAGTTCCAAGTTACCCACTTGCCATTTGGTCATACGGCAGCCGAAGACTCGAAGTTCCTCATTGCCATTGATGAGAAAATTCAAAAATTATTTTATTTCTTGAAATAGAAATTGTAATGATGAATCTTGTCACTTACAAAGAACTGCTTGTTTGCTTTCGATTTAGGTAAAAGGCGATTTTAATTGGACCACCACATGGTGCAAATTGCGTGTAAATACGGACAAAAATGACAAATTCTGTGAAACGAGTGATCTTTTCTCGTTGATGTCTAAAAATAATTTTTCATCAAAATATCTCTTCTGTGATGTAAGTAGTCAGAGCTACGATATTCATACAAAGTGCAGTATCGCAATAAGAAAATGCAAACATAACACATTTTGCTTAACACATTCTTGCAGACGTATGTGGCCGAAAATTTGTATTAATAATACAGCGTTTCAGACACCTTACATAAGCCCATTTACTTTACATGTACCAAACTTGATATAAAAAAAGGAGCGGTACATGTAAAATATTTTTTTTCACAATCAACACTCAAACAACACTCTGGAAAGTTTAAAAGGCAACTACGTGAACAAACACTTTTTTCTCTCCGAAGTAATCAAGCAGTTCACTGTTTTCAGTGCATTAAATCAGCACGATTTCTTTTCAAACACATTTGCCATAGCCAAAAAATTGGCTGGGAAATTCGGAATAAAGTGACCCTGTTCCTTTTACTCAATGACCATCGCATACTGCTAAATTAGGGCCATTTGTTTCAATCATGCTGGCAGGCTGAGAAAGCATAACTCCTTCTCGATGCAGCGTAGGCTGTTCAGTGGCTGTGCGTGTTGTGTTCCCAGGTAAATATGCTTCCCAGTCTTACGTTTTGGCAGCAACACATGCTTAGATACCGTGCAGTATGTATAACATTAGAGTGTTTTTTGTGCAACAAAAAAAAAACTAATAACACGCTTCACATAGCGAAAATACCTTTAACATCTGAAGTACTTAGCGAAGTTAAACGCCAAAGCGAGGCGATGGCAATAAAACTGTGAATAACAAGAATATTTTGAAAGTTACACATGATGGAAACAATCTGAATAAAATGTGCTCGAACGTTAGAAGTTATGCTCAAACAAGCGTTTGCACTGTTCAAGTAGGCAATTCGGCCACGCACACAGACGAAAGGTCTGTTCAAACAAAAGTCCAGCTTCAATGCTCGGTCCGCTACACAGGCATGGTGGTCGGCAGTGTCACGCTACGTTGCGGGTGAACGAAAATACCGGTGAAGACCAACTCAACGAAATTGCATGTATTGGCAATTAGACAAACTTCGTGAGGCACACCTTACGCGAAGCACTATGCTGTGTTGTCACCCGATGCATCAACCCGAGTTATCACGGTAGTGTTACCGCACAAAACGAAAAAGAACCGAAAAGAACAACATAGACACCACGCTCTTGTTTTCCATTCTTGGTCTTTTTGTGCAATAAGAAAAAAAAGGAGAGTAAATGAACTACCAAGATGCCCAAGCATATGCATGTTATATACGGTTGATGCTTAGATACAACATGCGCCGTCCCCACACGTGTATAATTAGTAAACTAAAATTGATCTGCATCACGAGCGGGCCCCGTTAAAAACGGCTGCCAACAAAGGGCACCGCGAAAATCTGTTCAATTTTTTTGCTGAACCTTTGCGGTGCACGCTCACTCTGCTTCGTACTCAAAACAATATAAACAAACAAAAAATTTGCCCACAATCCCACTTCGTCATCATCTCCGTGAAACAGTTTGGAAAAATATTCTCGCTAAGTAAACAAATGCTGATTTGTCATCAACTAGTTGAAAACAAAATTGTTTGAAGGCGTTATTCTCGTGCTCACGCAGTTAACAAAGCGCTGAACGGAACAACGGGAGAGTGGTACTCACTTTTTCACTTCGAGTGCTCCACAATATGAAGCCACAGGCCAGTCTTTAGGATGGTACACCTTCGCAATAATCAGCACTGACAGAACACACAGGTCGAGCACAAAGCGCTGGCACATTTCAAACTAAACACCTATTAATAAACTCTACAGATCAAGAAGCCACGCGCACCACACGCACACACACGGAAGGGTTTTTCGCCAGCGCACGCAGAGACGTGTAAGACGATGCCGGTCCGTTTCCCGCGCTCTGCGTCGGGCGCGCAGCAATACCGGGTAGCCAAGGTTGTCTAGGCGACGAGACTTCATGGCGTCGGCGCGCTCTCATACCGGCTAGATGCGGTTCAACGCTCGTTCCTGCCTGCTACTGATAGCGCGGGCGCTGCTTTTTTTTCTTTTTTTGCGGCAGTGATCTGCTGCGTTATACTCGTTCTTTAACAGTGCATCTGAATCGCAGTGAACATTGTGACGGTGCAGTGCGGCCAGCACGCGGTACTAGTCAGAACGCGCATTTGTAATAGTCAGGAGCAATATTTAGCGCACCCTCACCGACCTATTGTAGTGAATACTGGTAAAAAAGCTAAGCTGATGCTTTTCGCTTAGCTCTATGGGTCTTTAGGTACTGCACATTCAGGGTCACACAGGCGATATTTAATCAGCACTTTCATTTTGGTAAAGACATTGCAGCATTGCATTCATCGGCCGTCACACTATTCGATGAGAACTTATTGCCATGTGCGTACTGCTAGGAAGACGAAGATGACAGCGCATACGCACATCTGTACGCTTTTATGCAGCAAGCAATAACAAGAAAGAAGGGGAACGCTCTGGCGCGCAGTAAATAAAAATACTGACCTGCTGCTACTTTCTGAACCTGTGAATTGCTACTTCTGTCTTCACGTTGCGACAATACATTTGTTCTTAGCTTGCAGTCCTTGGAACAAAACCACGGCTGCAAATATTTCATCAATGTTATTTTCTCACTACCTACAAAGTCAAGGCTTTGACCCTAAGCAGTCTGCTGGGGAGGTTACATAAATTAAAAGAAGGGGATCCTAAAAAAACGGAGAGAGAGAGAGAGAACTAGGGAATGCGTTTCGGCTCCTCTGAGGAGAGCTTTGTTCGCAATTTAGTCAACAGGGCTCCCGTCATTGTGACGAAGGCCGCGTCAAGGTCACCGAAATGTTCTTATTTTGCATCTTCCCTTATGATCGGTGTCCTCTTCCTAATTTCCATGACGAACTATTAAGGTCACATGAAGAGGAATATTCGCTACAGAAATTAAATAAAACGTGCCTGCTAAAAATACATGACGTCAATGTTCGTTTTTAAGGAACCGGATGGCCTGCTGACGTGGTTGTTATGGCTAAACAACTGTGCTGTTTTTTTTTCAGGTGGCGTATGTTTTATCTCCAGCTTTAAAATCTTCAATCTTATGGGGGACGGGGGAAGTGTTCTATGCATGGCTACACTAATGTGGGCCACATTACCTTTTTCACGCAAATCAGTGCACTTTGTGAGTGTTGACTAATCACGCAAATGACATAGATGAAAGAAACAGATACAGGAGAATTGGCCCTTACTCTGTTGAACAAGCAGCGCTCCTATTGCATCTTCCGGCTTATAGTAGTTTGCGTGCTTTATCGATAAAACTGCGTTTCTGTCACAATAATTCCTGCTTCGATTCATTACTAGACCCGCAAGCACCAAGTAGTAGTAGCCTTGCTGGTTGATTGATATGTAGGGTTTAACGTCCCAAAACCACTATATGATTATGAGAGACGCCGTAGTGGAGGGCTCCGGAAATTTAGACCACCTGGGGTTCTTTAACGTGCACCCAAATCTGAGCACACGGGCCTACAACATTTCCGCCTCCATCGGAAATGCAGCCGCCGCAGCCGGGATTCGAACCCGCGCCCTGCGGGTCAGCAGCCGAGTACCTTAGCCACTAGACCACCGTGGCGGGGCTGTAGCCTTGCTGGTATCAAGATGGTTAATGTATACTAACAGTATACGCAAAACTGCCAGAAAATGTCGTGAATTTGTAGCCTTGTAGACACGTGGGCTCAGATCTGGGTTGAAGAACCCCAGGTGGTTGAAATTTCCGGAGCCAACCGCTATACAGCTGCTCTCATAATCATATGGTGGTTTTGGGATGTTAAACCCCACATATCAATCAATCATTTGTAGCCTTGTTCACAACACCCCAAATATAAGGGTGTAAATTGGGTGTTTTGAAGATGTTTTATTCACGAACATATCAAACTATAAAAAAATGGAGCGTAAAAATGGTGTTCATATGGGTGCTTTTAATGAGTACGCCGGTTTTACATCTTTTAGGGTGTAAATTTTTTAGAGTGTATATGACTAATGCAAACCCGATAATCATGGCATGCGTGTCACATATGAACATGACTAAATTCCGCGCTCATGATGCGCTTGCGGCATTTTTGCTAGCTTCACATACGCCAAATTTGGTATTACGTGACGCCAACGGAGGACAAAGGTATATGACACGTTCAAAAATAGTAATCTTGACATGCATGTTATGTAAAACATGACTACGTGGCACGCTCATGATGCGCTCGCGGCCATTTCGCTTGCTTCACATATACCAAATTTAGTATTATAGTACGTGAATTGATGGCCAACGCAATCGACTGGTGTGAACATAATAATCACGACAGGCGTGTAATTTAAAAATATGGCTACATACCACGCTCCTGAAGTGCTCGCAGAAGTTTCACTAGCTCCACATATACGCGATTCGATATCACGTGACGTGAATAGAAGACGAAAGTAAATGACACATCGAGAGTGCTAATTTTGACATTCGTGTCATCAAAATAACATGACTACATGCTACACTCATAGTGCCTTCGCGGTTATTTCACTTGCTTCACATATACTGAATTTAGTATTACATGATGTGAAGGGACGACGACAACAAGTGCCAGGTGTAAAACACGATAACCATGACATTGAAGTCAAGTATGGCATAACTTACGTGCCTGCCAGTGCTTGCGACGGTATTGAAAACCTCAGCGGTGCCATCGTTACGCAACTACAAACATACTTGCATGTTATCCAGATAATTGAGTGCGCATAACAATTTCATTTGTGTTTACTGTGTATTACATCCACCTCGTAACGTTGTGGTGAATTTAAAGTGGCATATCAACTTTCTCATTTGTCCTTCGCTTATTATTGATTCCCACTGTTGATGGGATCTGCTCATTTTTAAGCTGAAAATGTCTTGGAGCTTTAATCTGTTCCGCGTACACTGAAAAACCAGTTTCACGAAAAAGAAACCTAATAATAATTCCTATTCTAATGCAATGCGGCAATTACATCAAACGTTACATTTATCTAGTCACAATGCTGCGCCCTTCGTGGTCATATGCACACACAATACTTCTGGCGAACGCCACTATGACTTGATGCGGTGAGCACCAAGTTTTTTCAAGCGTTAGAGGACCCCCTGAAACTTTCGTACCACCGGGAAGTGCGAACAGGAAACGTCCTCATCACGAACCTGTGCGCACTCGCTTCAATATCTGCAACTTCTAAACCTCTATGCGGCTCCCACAACACGGTGCGCCCATTCGTATGGCGTGGAATACAAAAGCTCTGACCGACGAGTCTATTAAAAGGTGCCCTCTAATGCTGTTGAATAGTGAGATGTACCCTATTACTGTAGAACACAGTCATTTATGATGATGGTAGTTTTCTGGATTGACTTACTATGATCAATTTGCTAAACATTTTCACTGTTTAAAGAGAGAACATCTCTAACGGCAAATTGTGACATATTGCACGAGTATTATTTAGATATATTTATGCGGCGAACCCTTAGCTTCTTGAGAAAGTCAACCAAGCGTATGATGCCACACTTCGCTCATTATTGCTCTTTCTTTGACTGTTCCTCAGTGTAAGTAAAGAGTTCTTTGCAGAGGTAACAGTGCAGTGGTCTACCCCTTTCCGGCCTTAAATATGGCATAGGTTTGTACTGCCGCAACTACGCTGTAGTGAAAAATAAACCTTTGAAGGATCCCTGTTTCATCTGCCGGTATCTGTTTGCCTGTTTAGTGCTCACCCATTTTCATGATCGCTATACCAACTGTGTTGTTCATTTCAATCCTATTTCCGTTTTTGGTGTTGTTCTTGATTTAAAGCACATTTGTTTAATCTTGAAGAATTCTTGGTGGCGACATTCACCATAATTGGCGGGTATGCGCTACAGGAAGGTGTTGCGTGTAGACCAGCGCATTTTGTCGCATGGCGGAGTGACTTTCTGAAGAGAAAATAAAACAAAAAAATGCGCAACGTAATTGCCCATCTCCGGGGAGATTGCCTCAACAGCGCGGCACGGGGATAGGGAGAGGGAATTAAAATATAGAGGAAAAGTAAAGAGAGGTCAGTTGAGAAAAAAATGGTATACAGGGGCTATTGTCTACCATCTGAAGATGCGAACTCTCCCGCGCAGCGTGCACCCCGCCAGAAAAGCTTCTGATAAGATCAGAGCTTAACCGTGAAGCGTTCTGTGTGCTCACCGCAAGGGTGAACATGGGCACCAAGAAGAAGTACATGATATATTCTACACTTACGTAATAGATCCGCTTAACTCTACAGTTAGCGCCGTATCCCTCGAGTCAATCCAGAGGCGCGATGGCGTTATGTATGGCTAAAGCCGCGGAATACAATTCATAGGCTGAAGTATGGAGCAACAAAAAGAAAAGAGGGAGCAATACATCACTCTAACAGCTCTTCTAAGTGAACCCGTTTGAAACCAGCACTGTCAGCCCATCACGTGATTTGTTTTGGATAACGATCACCCAAGCAATGAAACTTACCAGCACTACAGAGTGTGACAGCTGGTTTTTATCGGAAATGTCTTTGTTCAGCTGAGACCGGCCAGCTCACGCAGGGGGTTCAAGAACGACCGCGTGCGTGTGTGTGTGCGTGCGTGCATGTGCGTGCGTGTGTGTGTGTGTGTGCGTGTGCGTGCGTGCGTGTGTGTGTGTGTGTGTGTGTGTGTGTTTAACATTATATTGCATACTACTGCATCCACAATTGTTTCAAGTAGTCCGAAAAGTATTAACTTGTATGATCACTGGCTCTTTTACAGCTCATAATGATGGTGATGTCTGCATTCACGGGCCCTTTCGTGGGATTGTTGTTCTTGGCAATTGCATTTCCTTTCGTGCATGCAAAGGTTTGTATGAGCAATTTTGCTACTTGTGATCTAATAATAATGACCTTCACTATGCCAACAAAGTATATAAATAGAACCCATTTCTTGCTGTATGGGCCGTGAAAAGCCAGTTTAGCACTTGTATCAACTGCATATTTGTGATTAAAATAAACCTTTCCACGTGTTTATTTTGTTGCTTTCTGGCGGTTTTGCTGAATATTTGTAAGACTAGCAGTGTCATTGTTCCTAGCCGTAAACATTGGATAGAATGTTGACACTCCAAAAATACAGCAAAATAAAGTATGTAGAAATTTTCAGCATCTTCATGCTGCAAGTAATCTTTAGCTTACTCAACCATTCCTAACTCAAAATTGTGCTTATAAGAATTCAAGAGATGTGTTCTGTTAGATCAACAGGAAAAGTAGCCCTGTGCCAGCATCTTTGATGTAGGGTTTAACGTATTAAAACCTCCATATGGCAATCAGAGACGCCGTAGTGGAAGGCTTCAGAATTTTTGACCACCTGGGCCTTTTTAACGTGCACTAGATTCAGGGCACACGGGCCTACAACATTTACTCCTTCATAAAAAATGCAGCCGCTGCAGCTGTCATACGATTTTGCGATTTGCGGTCAGACTGAGTACCTTAGCCACTACACCACCATGGAGGGGCAGTGTGCCAGCATCGGAAGGCCCGTATGACTCACTTGTACCGGACATCATTGGCACTTAGCTACAAACCATGATGCATGTTTTTTTTTCGCCCTGCATCGATCCAGGGTGCTGGAATTTCAACGCTGCTTACGGTAGTTTTTCAGCTGGTGGTCATGTGGCAGTCTGTGCAAAGTGGAGCCAAACCCCCTACAATGCCTGTTATGCTCGAATACTGTGCAGAAAATGTCACCACCGTGCCAAACATCACAGCTTCCCTGTCGACGCCAAGGTGAGTGATAAAGAATGAAAACTGGACTCTTTCAATCGAATTCACGGACTAACTCAGTCGTTCAGGGGACACTAAAGAGACCAACAATATTTGTTTTAACATTCCTTCAACAACGGGATCATTAGTCTTACCTAGAGACGTTGCTTTACACGAGGGATACAACGTGCTTAAAAGAAACAAAAGTACTGATGATACCTTAATGTTGCAGCAAATTATCATCATGACGTCATACTGCATTTTATTTTATTACGTGACCTCTTTAAAAGATTTTATGCACCCATCAGGTTAATGTGAATAAAAAAATTGGCAGATCCCACGTACAGTGGGAATAGATAATATGCAAAGCACTAAGGAGAAAGGTTGATAAGTCATTTTAAAATCAGCCCAACTTTACGAGGTGGAGGTAAATTATGTGGCGCATGACTTCCGTGTCATGATTATCATGTTTGTTTTGTTTACCTTCGTCATCTATTGACGTCACGCGATACTAAATTTAGCATATGTGGATCTAGCAAAATGGCCGCGAGCACGCTAAGAGCGTGGTATGTTGTCGTGCTCTTACATGACATGCGTGCCAGGATTATCATGTTTGCACCAGTCATATACCTTCGTCATCCATCAACCTACCGTAATACCCAATTAGGTATACGTGGAGTAGCAAAACGGCCACGAGCGCATCATGAAAAGCCCAATACACTCTAAGACAAAAGGGTGTCAAAAGGATGTGTGGTTCGTTCTTTTGGGGATTAATGGGGCTGCCACAGCCATTATTCTTTTTCAGGACTAACAACACTGGGTCTAACAGTTAGTTCCCACAGACGATCTCACGGCACTAACATTTAGTTCTCACATTTACACCTTAGTGAGTAACCGTTAGTCCCACAATTCACCTCAAAGGACTAACATATAGTCCTAACGTTTGCACCTTATAGGGCAACGGTTAATCCCCTCCTTTACACGTTAACAGCCACCGTTAGTCCTCACAGTTGCACCTCGCCGGACAAACGGTTGACCCACTCAAACACTCCAAGCGGAAGAACTTTTTTATCCCCAGGTGAAACATTCTTTTTTGTTTATTTTCCTCCAGGCCTAATACTTTTTTTCGCCTGTTGTTTTGCGCAGTGACCAACCAATAGCGTAGAAAAGAACACACGAAAAAGTTGTTAACCATTTGTGTGTAACTGATTTCGCACTCACGGCAACAACGGTAGACAAAAATGAGATATCGAAATCTTTTATTTTTTTACATACACATAAAGTTTCTCCATTCTTTTAAGTGATTTCTTGGTGAAGAATACAGGTCCAGTCTCGTTGTCACATCTTGTTCACTCCTTGTGGAGCTCCTCTGATGGAAGCCGTAGATGACAGGCATTGAAAATGCCAGCGCACGCAGCCTTCTACCTGTTGTGTTCCCACGGCTGCACGTACAATAATATAGCAAAAATAGTTTGACACACGTGACAAAAGATGAAGATGCACGCATATGACAAAAACGTGCACGTTAATAAAAAAAACCTGCGCGTAAAATATGACACGCAAACAACTTTACCTTTAAATCTCGCACAGTTCTTCTGAAGCTGCTCTGACGAAAGAGATGAATGACAGCCATCGCAGACGCCAGCGCTCACAGTTTTCAGCACAGTGCGTGCCCATGGCTGCACAATAAGTATGTAAAATAGTGAGTTATACGTGACAGAGTATGAATACAAATGCATATAACAAATACGTGCCAGGTGAAAAGAAAACATGCGTGAGATATGACATGCTAATAATTTCACCGTGATGTCACACATCATCACAGACTCATTTTGATCCTCGTAGCGCAACAGTTTAAAAGCGGCGGCCTCAGCAACAACTCCGCGAACCACCGTGCCGCTAAAAAGTCGGTGAGCCTTAAGCGAACGACGTCGTTCAGCTCGAGCAAGCGAACGCGCGACCAAACACGGCGCTGCACGCGGAGTGTCTGCCGCCAGCAAACTGCGAACAGGACACCGAGCGTGCGCTTGGCCGCCGCCACGAACAGCGCCGAGCTGATTCAGAGCTAGCGCCAAGAAATCGACGTTAATGCGGCCCTTTTCCACAAACTCGAGCGAATGCGAGTGCAGCGCGCAAACGCGAGTCTTTTGCAGCCAACGGACGGTGCCGAGCTGCTTGCGAGCGACTGTAATCGCGACCAATTTTCACTGAGTTCCGACGCTAGCGGCAGCCCCGCAAACCCTGGCTGGTGCACTTACTGCGAGCGACATACTACAACCAAGCTCGTTACAAGAGCCCGCAACGTGTTTTCGGCGACTTTCAAATCAGCGACGAGGTCTCAGTCCAATAATGTCAGCCCGGAGCTCATCGCAGCTGCGAAGACAGACGCGCACTCGATGAGCAAACGTACGGGAGGGCGACGGCAATGGCGGCCAATTTCCAGGCGCTCGCAAAGCACAGGTGAACTGCAGACGCCCAAGCTGACCTTCGTGGTGCATGTTGTGCGTGGGATATAAAACACGACCTTATAGCCCGTTGCCGGCAAGTGCGATTCGTATCGTCAACGCGACAAGTAGGGCAGAATAAAGAATGCTCACCTACTTGCTTAAGAATCTAGCGCTGATTTCTGTTCTGAGTCAGACTGAAGTATATATCCGATAGTCCTGCTGTCTTCTCGGCCGCCATATTGGCCTTCCCAACTGTTGCTGTCGTGTGTTGGTCGAGACTATTTTGAAGCCATAGAAATACAACGCGGCGTGGTGACGTGTCGAGACTTGCTTCAGAATTCATGTGAGCAGTGAAACATAAAAGCAGCAGCCCACGCTCATACAAGCGTACACACAAGCACCATGTCGTAATTCCTAGATCGTCGAAACCAGGCGGCCGTGGTCGAGCACTCCGAGCGCGACGCAACGGAAACCATCACCAGCAAAATACGGGGAAAGACTGAGCCAGCAGAGGAGGAGAAGGACGGCTAGCCGCCTTGGCAACGCTTTTCGCACTGCCTGCAGTCTCCGGTCGGTTCATCCCTTTGGAGCGTGTTTGAAGACTAAGTGGTTTGCGCGCGGGCGCTTCCCTCAGTGGTTGCTCCTCGAAGTTCTATCCGTTCATCGCACGCGCCTATTGGGCTCCGTTTGTCTTTTTCGGGTAACTTTGCCTTAGAATGCATACTCCGACGTAACGCTGACGAGTGCGCACGCTGGGCAGAGTGACGCTATATATGTTAGCAAAACTCGAGCACGCTATAGTCTGACGCCAGGCGCCACCGACGCGACCAGCGTCCGTCGGCGTGGCCCGACGGCAACCGGCGTGAAATGTGACATGCTGCATTTCGTGCCGATGCATTACCCAGACAGCACTGCTTCTGCCTCTTCTCGGGACAGAGGGACGCCGCACGCGCTGAAACGCGCATGCGTCAAAGCAACGCAGCGCGGCGTGCACCTGCGAGTATGGCTGGTCCTGCGCCTGACGTGGCAACGCCGGCGTGACGCGACGAAACGAACGCCAGCACGCAAGCGCACCGGGTGACGTCGAAATGTATAGGCGCCTTGGCTGTGGCATGTAGTCAGGTTTTCACATGAGGGGAATCTTATGATTATTATGTTTGCACCAGTCGCATACCTTCGTCAATCATTGAGGTCACGTAATATCAAATTTGGCATACGTGAATCTAGCGAAATGGCCGTGAGTGCATCATGAGTGTGCCATGTAGTCATGTTGTTACATGACACGCATCTCATGTTTATCATGTTTGCAACAGTTGCATACCTTCATCATTCATTCACGTCCCGTAACACTGTCACAGAACGAGCGCTAAAAATGGGCGCGCCGCCAAATTCTTGCGATAACGGGCGGGAGAAACGCCGCGAGGTCAAAAGAAAAAAAAGAAAACGAACATCCAAGGCTCCCCGGGCGCGCGCTCTCCCCCTCGGAAGCGTGGCTTCGCCGACGAACCTCCTCACCCCACATCGGCGGCCCAGCAAGCCCGCGATATTTCTAGAACGAAGGAGGCGTGGCCACGCCGAGTTGAGTCATCCGACGCGGAGGGCAGTCGAACCGTCTCGCCTCTCCCCAGCCTTTGCTGCGTATCGCACCGACGAAATGACGAGAACCTTCTGGAATCTCCCGCGGAAGGTATTTAATCGAGCGGCCGAGACGAGAGAGCAGGAGAAGACGGAAGCCAGCGACAGAGCGCGTACGGATTCCGTCGTGTAGTCGGCGAAGGTTTTGGTCCGTAGGGACGAAGCCGGAGATGAAGAGGATTTCCACCTGAGGGGTGAAGGCTCGAGCTACAGGCAAGAGCGTGTGTCTGCCGCTATCGAGCGAGGACGCGTGGCAGCAGCTGCGTGTGTGAAGCCGACGTATTTCCGGTGAAGAAGTTTGAAGCTTGGAGAGTGGCCATTTGAGGACGCGAGGTTTCCTGGAAGAGAAACTTCGGCGAGGTTTCCTGGAAGAGAAACTTCAGGGGGCAGCGAAACGACAACAACGCTGGACTTTTGAGTGAGTGATTCTCGGAAGATTATCATTCAGACTTTTGTTCCAAGGACTTTGGACTGAATAGGTTTTCTATCTCTTTAGTCTTTAAGTGTCTTGGTTGTTCGATGCATGCGACTGCATTGTAGTGTGTATTGTTGTCTGTGTCCGTTGGTTTGAGTGTGGCTGATTGTACTGTGTAGTACGTTGGTTGATTGGTGACAATTGTACTCAACTATTGTGGAGTGTGCATACTCGTGTATTGTTTTCGATCTGCCATTATTGATAATATAATTTTGTTGTTTATCAACTCTCGGCTCTGACTTGTTCTTTGGGCCACAGCCAGCGTCCGCTGGCGCGCCAAAAAGGACCACTTCTAAGTTGTCCACGCTTTCGTGGTGCGGTTCGGGGGGCCGATACTTCGGCCCTTGGAATTAGCCCGGCGATCGCCTCCCTAATTAACGGGACATGTGTGACAAACACCAAATTTGGTATATGTGGTGCTAGTGAAACGTCCGCGAGCTCATCATGAGCGTGACATGTAGTCATGTTGTTACTTGACACACAAGTCATGATTTTCATGTTAGAGTCTGTCGCTTACGTTCGCCATGCAATCATGCCATAGCATACCAGTTTTGCAACATGTAATGTGAACGAAAGCGCCGCTAAAGCAGCAGGACCATGAAATGTAAATCATGACATTCATGACATAAATATCATATATTTCATGTTATGACTAGTAAAATATAATCAACCCACTGTCATGTTATGCCATACCAAGGTTGGTATCGATACCGTTTTTGAAACAGCCAGGAGAGTTAAAAGTCGTAGGCGGCTAGATAAATAGATAGATAGACCGATAGACAGATAGTTAGATAGATAGATAGATAAATAGATAGATAGACAGATAGATAAATAGATAGATAGATTGATAGATAGATACATAGATAGATATATATATATAAATAGATAGATAGATAGATAGATAGATACGGTCAATGTCGCCGAAGTTTGCTAAGAAATGCTTCGCATGTAAAAAGTCACAGCTTTGCCGGAAAGGCGAAGTAATGAACGCGATAGCAACGAATTGAACGGTCACGCGCATAATTGAAAGCAGATCGAAACGCGCCCCGCGTTTCTCATGCAGAAAACGTACTCACAGGTACGGGTGCACGCGAATAAGCGTCTCATTTATTACTTTCGTGTGTCGTTAAAGAGCACGCTTTTCGCAAACGGAGACTGCAATGATTGCAGTGACCTTTGTGCACCCGCTAACTACAGCATAATCATTCCAGGTAAAGCCCGAAGCCAGCCAAGGCGTACGACCTTCCCCTTCTCGCCGCCACTCCCTCGGGCACCGTTATCTCGCCGGGTGAAGAACGCGTAGGAGATTACAGCGGGTGCCGCTACGCGATGTGGTGACGCACGCTCTTTGCGCTTTTTTGCTGGTAATGCTGAAAACACAATTCCATCGAAGATACTCGCGAGCAGCGGTAAGTGATAGATATAAGCATAGAGTTTCCATTAACTAGAGGGAACTTTGGCACTGCGATCCTTCAGCGACCATGGGAATGATGGGTACTACACACTTTTGTCTAGTCTTCGTACTTGAGGGTGGCGAATCGTACTTGCGGCTTTGTTTATTGCTGGTTACGGTTTTGTTTTGCAGCAAAGAATAAACCCTTTTGAACGTTGTGGCTCGATTCGAAGTGATAAGCCTCAAAGAATGGGGTTATGAAGCACAACCACTGAACTTTGTTCATTCATTCTTCATGAAAAAAAACAGCACTAAGTCACACGAACACACACGGAGCCAGAAGTGGGCCAGAAGCACGAAAGTTAGACAAATGTGTGTACTACCCATCATTCCCATGCTCGCTGAAGCGTCGCACGTTACAGCTCCTATAGACACTAGTGCCATTGTTCTCTCTAGTAAATATTAGGCAACTCTTTGGATATAAGTATCTTGCCTTTTGAATGGTGAAGGATGTGCTCCGGGGTAGCTCATCAATAAAAAAAGAAAAAAAGCACCGGGGTATCTCAGTGATTAATGCCTCACTTTCACGACGCCGATGTCACTCGTTCAATCCGCGCGCTGGAGTGTTTTTCTATGAATTTATTTCTCTCTTGCGTTTTCATATATATAAATAGATACGTACACATATATGGGGCATGACATCAACGCCGACGCCGGCTTTGATGTCCTGCCGAAAGTCCTTATATATCACGCCGAAAGTGTCCATTAGAAAAAAAAGCCAGCGGAAGCTGTCCATATATATTGTATCACCATTATAAATCAATAAATATTAACAGTGCTAGGGACTACGTAGGTCATAGCTTGTCGCTGATATTGCCAAGAGTTATTTACAATATTGTCATAAGGTCGTGACGTGGACTAAATCAGCGGACTTCATGATCAGATGAAATTGTTTATGCGGGCCGAACTTGTGGGCTGTTGAACAATTGACAAGCGGCTAAACGCGTCGGCACTTACACACTTGCCATCGAATGTTTCAGCGTTTTCGCTAGCGGCGAAGTAGGTTTCAGAATAATTTGTAATGTTCAAGAAGAGGGCGCCATCTTAACCAAATGATCAACTGCAGTCCTGAAGCTTCTCGAACACTGTACGCGTGGTTTGCACTGAGAATAACCGACAGTGAAATGGGGCTATAATAAAAAAATTAAAGAAGGGAATGCGGCATTGCCCCCTCTGAAAGAGACATCATCCTGATGCTTGAACAAAACGCGAAAGTACATTAATAAACAAAATTACAGTAGGTACGAGCAATAAAGCACGGTAACAACGACAACACGTAGTCAGGTTCGTGCAGAAAATGGCTTCAGGCGGACTACATGGACGACTTCAGATCGAGCACGGCGCCGTTAACAGTTCGTGATGCCGTCGGGGACAACCTCGTATTCGAGTGGGCCGAGATGTCTAACTACTCTGTACGGTGCAAAGTACCGTCGCAGAAGCTTAAGGGCGAAGCTCCTTAAAGCAGCACCCGTCCATCCCTCGTCTTAGTGTATAACCAGTCTTACGTTTTCACGTGCAATGTTGTGCCACTGGGACATTTCTCCTGTGAGTTGTTGAACAATAAAAAAATTCGCAGCGTGCGCAATAACTAAAAGCCTAATTCTCCTGTCTCTCATTCTCCATAGCAGCCATTGGCATGTACATTGAGATCTGACAAGAAAGGTTTGCCACGTTCCTTCATTCATACGTTCTTTACTTCGAACAAGTCTTTTACAACCAGTTGGGGGGTCTCTAAGGCGAAAAGCGGTTGAAAAATCACTTGAGAGTGCCTGAGGCCCCACGTACATGGCAGCAGTTTTGAAATTAGAGCTCTTAAAAAATTTTGCTGAAATGTATGTAGGCAATTAGAACAAAAAATTTGACGAATACTCAACAAAAACAACATTAGAACAAATAGACACAGACCAAACTACTAACTATGTGTCTGCCCTCATGAATACACTGAAGAGTATCAATATAAACATCACAGATACTGAAAAAAAAACGCGATACATCGAGTAATGATAACATAGCCTAATAAAAAGGACGATACTAGGTCAGGGTGAAGAAATATTTTCGCATTTCTCTTTTTGTGAGCATTGAAAAGTTGAGCTCATCATTTATATATTTAATAAGTAGGGATGGTAATGTATATCCAAGGGACTGTAGAAAATAATTCATGCAAGAACGAAGAACGAGCCACCCGTCTATGCTTTGGGTTCGTGAATCCGTGTGTTTAAAACTCATGTTTAATAAGTCTTTAAGAAATGTTGGGAAGCGTTCCTTTGCAAAGAAGTAGTTGTTAATGAGCCGAAAATTGTACATGTGTTGCGTGCTGTTTATTTTGTAGAAACAACATGGACGATGAATTCACTGGGCGTGTCCTCTTTGGTTTCAGAAAGGTTTAGCGAGCGTTCGGCCACAATGCAATGAATACAGTGATCTAGTATATACCAAGAACTCGAGGTGGGTAAAGGTGGGAAGTACACAAAAAGCAAAAGCCGAATTCTCCTGACTCTCATTCCCCATTAGCAGCCATTTGCATGTACTTTGAGCACTATCTGACAAAAAAGGGCTGCTACGTTATACTCGCTAGGCGTAACCTCCTTGGTTTTAAAATTGCTAAGCGAGTGTTGGGCCGCAGGGTCATGAATACAGTGAACTAGTATATACCATGAACTCGAGGTGGCTAAAGGCGCGAAGTAGATACGAAGCAAAAACCGAATTCTCCTGACTCTCATTCCCCATTAGCAGCCATTGGCATGTACACTGAGCACTATCTGACAAGAAAGGATTGCTACGTTATACTCTCTGGGCGTAACCTCCATGGTTTTAGAAATGTTTAGTGAGTGTTGGGCCACAGGGTCATGAATACAGTAAAAAAGTATATACCATGAACTCGAGGTGGTTAAAGGTGGGAAGTAGACACGAAGCGCAAGCCGTAAGCAAGTGTGCGTGTGCCACCTCTGGAATGTCCGCTGGATGGCGGTGCTTCAGTATGCGGATTATATGATGAAAAGATGCGAGATGGTGGTACTTGGAGTGCTGACTAGATGGATGAACGGCCACAAAGACAGATGCATGGACGGACGAATGGGTGGCTGCATGGACGGATGGACGCATTGATGGACGCAGGGACGGACGTACGGATTGACGTGTGGACTCACGAACAGATGAACGCACGGATGGGCGGATGGACGCACGAACGGTCACAAAGACTGACGCAAAGACAAACAAAAGCAAAAACGAGTGGACGGACGGATGCTTCGCCCCACTCTCCATCATTTACACCGTGGATATGCTGCTATTTTTTTCACTCAGTCCACGTCGGCGTATCGGCGTCCATACCCAAACACAGTTGCTGGGCTCGTATTCGACAAATATTCGTCGAAGATTGTGATGGCTGCTGTCGGTCACCTGCTGATCTTTGATGCTCAGGTGGGCAAGTTGACGAGCTTCCTCTGAGCTATGAAGGTAGATGGTGACTTCCAATATTTCTTCATTAGCGACGCTAAGAAGCATGGCGTCGAGCGTCGTCACCGGGTTTTTTTCGTAGACAAACTTGTATGGAGACACCTGCGTCGTCTCTTGCACCGCCGTATTGTATGCGAAGGTAACTTATAGAAGGATGGCGTCCCACATCATGTGTTCGACGTCGACGCACATGGCCAGCATGCCGGTGATAATCTTATTTAGCCGCTCGGTGAGGCCGCTGGTTTCTGGGTGGTACGTTGTCATCCGGTGGCAGCTTGTCTGGCTGTATGCCAAGATCGCCTCAGTTAGGTCAGCAGTAAATGCCGTTCCTTTGTCGGTGATCAGGACCTCCGGGGGGACCGTGACGTAGGACGATGTTTTTGACGAATAACTTAGCTATCTTGGATGCACTTCCTTTTGGCAGGGCTTTTGTCTCGGCGCAGCTGGTAAAGTAGACGGTATCTACGCCGATCCACTTGTTCCCGACAGCGGAAACGACCCCGGTAAGTACATACCGATCTGCTGGATCAGGTTGGTGATGTGGTTCGATGGGCTTCATAAGTCCCGCTGGTCTTGTTGGCCACGCCATGCATCGCTGGTGGTCTCGGCATGTCCGCACGGAACGCGTGATGTCGGCGGTAAGACGCGATCGGTAGTACCTTTCTTGTATCCTCGCGAGCGTGGGGCAAACAACCAGATGTCCTGGCGTCGGATCGTCGAGCAGGGCCTGGTGGAGTTCTGGTCGTAAAGCTGAAGGCATCATAAAAAGGTACTTCGCTCGAAGGGGTGAGAAGTTCTTTTGGAGTAGGTTATTTCACAGCAAGAGCGACGCAAGTGCACGCCTAAATACCTTTGGAACAGCAGCGGTCCTGCCCTCGAGGTATTCTATTAGGCCCCTAGGTTCCGGGTCGGCTCACTGTCATTCAGCGAAGTCCTCGGCAGTTATCGTTACCAAGAAGTAGTCATTTTCGTGGTAGCCGAGTGGTGGTAGGTCGACAGAGGCACGAGGGAGGCAGTCGGCGTTGGAGTGTTTTCTGCCAGATTTGTAAGAGAATAAACATTTATTAATAACAAATGCACACTGAGCCTTCTTTGGGTGGGGCCCTCAGTCCAGGGCTCCATTGCCTTGCGCGACCCTGTGAGCCCGCTGGACCAGCTGCTGCTGTTCCTGCCGGCGTAAGCTGAGCAGTGCAGACTCCCAAGAGGAAGCGATGGGATTGGGAATGGGAGGCACGCCCTGTGGGGCAGAGCGTTCCCACGTGGAGTGGTACACCGTTGGTACGGATCCACAGAAGGGGCAGTAGGAGGGGTAGAGAGTCGGATGAAAGCGATTTAGCATATAAAGGCAAGGAAATGAATTGGTCTGTAGTTGCCGCCAAGCGACAGCATCTGCTCTGTTAAGTGAAAGATGAGGGGGAGGATACGTGTAACGGCTCTGTCGATAGTACTGCAGCGTAGCGTTGTAGTTTAGTGGTTCTCTCGATGCGTCGTCTGGATTGGACAGCTCTTCCAATGGAGCCCGGCCGGTCAGCTCTCGGGCAACTACATGAACGCGTTCATTACCGTGAAGAGAGGCGTGTCCAGGAGTCCAGACCATACGCACAGGACGTAATGCGGACAGGTGAGACAGAAGAGAGGATATTGTGTGTATGTGCAGCCACAAGTCTTTGAGCGAAACCACGGCAAGCAGCTTGTGAATCTGTTACAATAGTGACAGGGGAGTCATGTGACAGTGTCGTAGCGAGAACAATTGCCAGAACGAGAGCTCCCTCCTCTGCCAGACCACTGTATGTAGTGCGAAGTGTGGCAGACGCCACAAGGGCGTCTGTGTCATCTGTCACGGCTAAACACATGGCTGACTTCTCTGGGTAGCATGCTGCATCAGTGTAAAGTACTTGTAAGTCTGATGTACCATCACCAAAGACGCGTGTCATAGCCTGAACTCGGGCACGTCGACGACCGGCGTGGCGGAAGGAATTCATATTGCGTGGAATCGGAGGCACTATGATGAGTGCGCGGACAGTAGAAGCAAGTTTATGTCGCGGTACTTGTGCGGGTTTTTGAGGAATCGGGTAGCCAAGACGAGACAGGATGGCGCATCCCTGACGAGTCTGCCTGAGCCGTTGGAGCTGACTGTTGTGCTGGGCCTCGATGAGTTCGGTTATGGTGTTGTGGACTCCTAAATGAAGGAGGCGCTGTGTAGATGCGTGTGGAGGCAAGCCGATAGCCGCCTTCACAGCTGTCCGTAGAAGGATGTCCATCTTTTTTATTTGAGCTAGAGTGAGATTGTGAAAGGGAAGATGATAGGTGAGCCGACTAACTATGAGTGCTTGTACTAAGCGGAGGACATCCTTCTCACAGAGGCCTCTCCTGCGATTGGTGATGCGTTGGATCATGTGTGTAATTTGAGTTATCTGCTGAGCCAGAAGGTGTGTAGTGTACGAGGCCTTGCCGTCGAACTGAAGGTAGAGGCCTAAAATGCGAATTCGTGGTACTAGAGAGATAGGATGGCCATCAAGAAACAGCGAAATGTCAGGAGAATCAGCGGTTTTGCGGCGCCGCTCGTATACCAATAACAACTCCGACTTATCCACTGAGCACGTAAGGCTGCCGGCAGCAGCATAGTCTTGTACCACAGACACAGCTTCCTGTAGGGCGTCCTGAATGGTTCCGTCTGATCCTTTAGTCACCCAAATTGTAATGTCATCTGCATAGATGGCATGCTGGATGTTGGGAACCTGTTGTAATAGGGAAGGGAGTTTAGCCATAGCCACGTTGAACAAAGTGGGCGAGAGAACCGAGCCCTCTGGTGTTCCTCTGCCTGCGAGACGAATGACGTCCGAACGGAGGTCTCCAATCCCAATAGTGGCCGTGCGGTCAGAAAGAAAGGACCTGACGTAATTGTAGATACGTGAGCCACACTGAGATGAAGCGAGATTGTCAAGAATAAGGTCGTGGGAGACGTTGTCAAAAGCACCCTTCAGATACAGGGCCAGAATAGCTCGGACCCGGTTTGAAGTGGGGCTATCCAACACGTCCTCCTTAAGCTGCAATAATACATCCTGTGTAGAGATACCAGCATGGTAGCCGAATAGTGTATCAGGAAAAAAGTGATTGTCTTCGAGAAATGGTTGTAGTCGAGAGAGAACAACGCGTTCAAAAAGTTTAGCTATACAAGAAGTTAAGGATATAGGGCGAAGATTCTGGAGGGATAGCGGCTTGCCAGGTTTTGTAATAAGTATGATTTCTGCGTGTCGCCACTCCTGTGGTAGCATGCCGTTTTTCAATTGTTCGTTGTAAAAGGCGGTTAAATATTCGATGGACTGGTCATCTAAATTACGCAGAAGTGTGTACGTAATCCCGTCTGTACCGGGTGCTGTGTTGCGCCTAATGCTTTGAAAAGCTGCCCTAACCTCTGCTTCTGTAATGTCCTCATCTAGAGGCGTATCGTGTGCGTGTGGATAATCACGGTAGGCGGGACGGGGGCCCGTGGATACATAGTGTTGCTTTAAGGTGTGCAGCAGAGTGTTATCGTCGAGGCCTGATTTGTGGAGAATGGTGCGGATTGCGTTAGCAGTGTGTGATTTTGTCTGCGTGGGATTTAAAAGAGCACGGAGTATACGCCACGTTCGAGGTGTACTTAGTGAGCCGTTGAGTCGGTCACAGAAGTTACGCCAATTGTTGCTAGTGAGGATTTTCGCATAGTCCTGTGCCTCAGTAGCTAGTTTGGCGATTCGGAGACGAAGTTTTCGGTTATGTTTCTGTCGCTGCCACCGCCGTGTCAAGCCTCTGTGGGCATCCCAGAGATGTAGCAGATGCCGGTCTACATCCGGCGTTTCTGTCGTCGCAGCGATGAGTTTGGTAGCTCTTTGAAAATCGGAGTGAAGTTGTAATATCCAAGCCTCTAGGGAAGGAGAGTCCTGATGGGTAGTTGTACGAATACGCCTAAATGAATCCCAATTCGTTAGTTTTATGATGCGCTCTGGGGCACGCGTGGCTGCTACTTGGAGCTCTGTAGTTAGTATATGGTGATCACTGCCTAGATTCACCATGAGGTTGCACCAGGAATGGTGACTAACGCCCTTGACTATCGTGAGGCATGTGTCCCTGCTCACACTTTTACCTAGGTGAGTGGGTTGATCAGGTTCTGCCAGCAGGGTCATGCGATGAATCGCGAGAACCTGTGCGAGTCTACGGCCTTTAGGCGTTTCTGTTGCATAGCCCCAAGCCGATTGGTGGGCATGGAAATCTCCTACAATAACTATGTGTTTACCCAACTTGCAGATTTGTGCGAATAGATTACCGAAGTCATCGTTCCTGGCGTTAGGTGCACTGTAATCGTTAAGCACGTACAGGCTGCTACTGGAACGAGAGCACGGGACTAATTCAAGAAGTACGTGTGAGATGGAGGTGCTTTGAAGGGTGTGTTCTATGACAGTGACATGCTTAGAAACTAATGTAGCTGTGTGATGTGGTGTATTGCTCGTTACGTCCGTGTATGTGGTGTAACCCGGAAGCGTAGGGGTACATTGTACTTCTTGTAACGCTATGACATCGGGAGTAATCTGCTACGTCGCAATGAATTGCATTAGAGCTCCGCGTTTTCTACGATACCCCCTGCAATTCCACTGCCAAACACGGAGGAGTTGAGGGGTGTCACGCGTTGACCTACGGTTTATCGCCATGATCATGCAATAGCAGGGCCTCGGTAGTACACGGAGGCATTTCGGACTGTGCTAAATCTTGGTGGAGGGTGGTGGGAAGCGGGACTGCAGCAGCTGCGGCTGTTGGGACGGTTTTTCGGTACGGTGATAGGAAACGGGAGGGGCGTATGTAAGGATGTGGTCGCTGTGTTTCGCGTGTCGGAGACGTGGTGCGTTTTGGTGCAGATGGCGAATTATCAAGTTGGCGAAGTGCAGCCGATATCTGCTGTTTAACATCCGTTACAATCTGCTGGACAGCAGGTTGCAGGGCCTGCTGGATTAATTGTTTGAGTGGAGCTGTTAGTTCAGCCATAATGCTATCCTTCATTTGCTGCATTTCTACCTGCATCATAGTTGCGAATTCGTTCCCTAAAGAAGTAGCCATTTCGTTCAACGCCTCTCGTGTGCAATAGTCGGATCGTGCCGTAGTTGACGACATGTCAGGGTGAAGCTGAGTGTCTACTGACATGGGTTGTGGTAGTCTAGGTGGCGTTGGTTGTGGTGTTCTTTCCTGCGTTGATGTTTGTGTGAGGGAGTGGGACTGGGAGTGGAGAGGGAGGGAGAGGAGGGAACTGCCCTGCCCAGCTTACCGTTTGTGCTTTCTTGTGGGAACCGCTTTGCTGGCCATGATGATGAGTTGTCCCGTCCGTGTGCCAGCCTTGAGATCCCGGCTGGCCAGCGAAACCACTCCGCGATGACGAGTTTCCTCGCTTGGGCCCCGACTTATCCCTGGAATGATTCCTTCGCCTGGCTGCACTCCCGGACACACTGCTCTGCTGTCTGGGGCTGGGATATGGTGACTGGGCCTTCTTGGCGGGAGTAGCTGACCGGGGTGGTTTGCGTCGGTTGACAGGTGGCAAAAACCGCTTTGGGCACGGTTTGGCAGCCGTCGGGTGGTCGCCACCACAAAGCATGCAAGAAGGGCGGCACTCGTGGTTGTTGGGTGATATTGAATCCCCGCACACTCGACATTTTGGTGTGTCAGGAGGCTGTGGGCACACGTCCTCGCGGTGTCCAGTTGTTGCACTTTCTACAGTGGGGAATAGTCCGTTTGTAGAGGTAGCAGCGGAGAGCCTGTCCATACGCGTTCACGAAGAAAGGGACTCGCTTGCCACAAAATGTGAGCACCATTGCCCCGGATTTGCCGAGGCGTCTGCACGTAAGGACCTCGTAGCCCGGTACTTCATATTCTGTCAGGAAGTCGTCTGGTGTGATTTCATGGCCTATTCCGTTGACCACCCCTTTGCACGAATTATCAGGCGCAATACCATAAGAGGTGACGTCGTAGGCTGCTGCGTGCACTGTAATTTTGGTGATTTGTCCAAGTGCCATGGCGATGTGTTCAGATGAGGTGCTTATTATTAGCACATTTTGATTTTCGTGAAGCTTGATATCAGGCTTCTCACTGCGTATATTTGCTGCATGAACTACGGCGAGAAGTAATGTCTTGGGGCTAACCTTGCTGAGATTTAATCCACCATGGGGACGGATTGCTAGCTTGTAGTCCTCGGCAGGGAGCGCTGGGAGTGTTGGTAGACGCGTCTTAGGCCGGCTCTGGCGTAGAGCGGGCTCAGACGGCGTGCTAGGCAGCTGTTGAGTCGGTATGGTATGGGGTTGCAGCTGTCGGCGTTTGTTCGCTCTCTTGGTAACAGTGATCAATGGATTTGCGTTGTACTCATTGCTCACCTGCGTATCGGCGTCTTGACTGGTCTGCGTATCCATCATGTGGTCCGTGGTGCGAGAGGGCAATGAGTGCTTCTCGTCGGCTGCGACGCTCCCAGAGACGCTCGCCATCCGCTGTAGAGCGGGGCGGCGTTCTGTCCAAGCCGCGTCTCCGGCTTGTTAGGGTTAGCGAGGTGGACCTCTTCAAGAACTTTCGAAAGCGTTAAAACGTTTATAGCGCACTCACAGGTTGATGTCCGGTATAGGCTTGACAGTGGTGATGCTAGGAAAAAGTTCCTATCGTTGCAATAGGTCGCCACGAAGAAATTCTTCTTGAAATTGAACCTGAGCCGGAGCCGATGTGATTCGCGTCCGTCACATGCTCTCGCTACTCGGCGACCTGAACAGAATCATATTCGTAAACAATGGTCACGTCATATTCTAGAAGTCACAGGCTCTATCGTGCGAGGCAACCGGAAGTGTCCTTCAAGGTAGCTAGCTAACACAAGGCGTGGTGGTCGCTGACGACTTTGATGGGCCTGCCGTAGAGGTAGGGGCAAAATTTCGACGTAGCCCAGATGACGAAGCACGAATTTTTTGTTGGAATAATTGGCTTGTGCTTCAGATAGCGATGGCTGGCGTAACTAATAACCCTTTCCAGTCCGTTAGCCTTATGCACAAGAACGGCGCTGAGATTTACGCTGCTTGCGTCAGTGTGTATTTTTGTCTCGGCGAATTCGTTGAAATAGGCGAGCAACGGAGGTGTGTGCTGGCATTGTTATAGTTCCTGAAAAGCTTCCTCTTGCGGCGTTTACCACTTGAACTCCACGTCGGTCCTGGTAAGGTTGGTGAGTAAACCGGCGATGTGAGTGAAGTTTTTGACGAACCACCTGTAAAAAGCGCACAGGCCGAGAAATCGGCGCACTGGTTTCTTCTCAGTGGGAGGCGGCAAGTCTGCGATGGTGGCTGTTTTGCGCAGGTCGGGAAGAACTCCAGACTTGCTAATCGCCTTTTCTATGAACAAGAGCTCTTCTTACGCGAATTTGCACTTTTCTGGCTTCAAAGTTAGTCTGGGGGTCTTAGAGGCTTGATGGCGGAGGTCTTGATGGTGGGTGGCTGCAGGATAGCCGATAGCCGGCGGCTGCGGCTGTGCTGGCTGAGGAACACTCAGTGACGGCTGAATCTCCTCACGTACTGCTTCAGTAATCGACCGCACCCCTAGGTGTGACAAAGACAGCTTTCAGAGCTCCTCTCGCAAGACGGCACAGAGGGTTTTGCTCAGATCTTCGGAGCCAAAAGCTTGAACAGCTGCAAAGTCTAGAATCAGCTAATAATTGCACTGGCTGGTGCGCATATTTAGCATCTTCTTAATCGTCGTTACTTCCGAGACGAATTTTGAATTGTCGAAGGTGGGCTCCGTATTATCCCAGCGAAGAGCTATTGCTTAACTCCTCGCATGAAGAAGTGGACTTTCTAGTCCTACGGCATATCTGGATCGGAACGACGAAACAGATTCGTCATTTCTTGAGTGAATAGTGCGATGCTTTCGTTTGGCAGCTGGGTGCGGGTTTCTAGAAAAGACTGGGCTTTCTCCTTACGGACGACGCTCGTGAATGTGGCGAGAAGCCTGGTGCAAAGTTTAACCCACGTTGTTAGCATCCGTTCTTGGTTTTCAAACGAGGTTCGAGCTGCGTCCCCCAGGGCGAGGTACTCACGTCGGAGCTTATATTTGGTGGTCCTGGCATTGAAAGCGGCGACTCGATCGAATGCTTCGAGCCAGCTTTCCGGGTTCTGGTTGGACGATTCGCGTAAGGTTGGCGGTTGTTTGGGCTGCCGGGGAATGATTAGGGCTGTCTGCGCTGGGGTGGTCATCGTTGCCACCATCGATGTCGTGACACGGGGCTGCCTGGTTTGTTTCGGGAAGAGGTCCATACTCTGGCTGAAACCCCCTATGCCTGCGGCTTGCTCGCTGTTTGGCGTCGGCGTCTTCTTTGCCGCTTGGGCTGAGTTCACGGCTTCAAAAAAGCAGCACCTTCATCAGATGTCACGAGGTTGTGACGTGGACTAAGGCAGTAGACTCGATGGTCAGATGAAACTCTTTATTTGTGCCGAACTTGTGGCCAACAAACAAAAAGTTGGATTGCCGCGATACACACCGGCACCGATAGCGGTGAACAGAGCGTCCGCCATCGATCAACCAACAAACGGCGAAATGTGTCGGCATTTATACACTTGCCTTCGAATATTCTACGGTTATCGCTAGCAGTAACCCAGGTTCCAGAATAACCTGTAATGTTCACGAGGTGGGCGTCATCTTAACAAAATGATTTACTGCAGTAATGAAGCTTCTCGAACATTGTAGGCGCGGTTTGCGCTTAGAATTACCGACAGTGATATGGGTCGATCACAAAAACTTGAGGAAGGAATGTGGCAATGCAGTCGAAACGAGTCGAAGGTTACATAGCACGTTTTATGTGATTGCTTTAAAACTCATTCCACTTTCATGAGAAGTGGGAAAGAAGAGCTTCAGCGGCAAACTCCCTTCTTTGTGTTTTGCGTCCTTTCCCTCTAGTTTTCTCTAACCTTCCCCAATAATGTCACTGAAAAGATGTTTCGTTTGTGCAATATTTATGGTAGGGTACCAAGCAGCCGCCAGCGGTAGAAGCGGCACGGTCATACTGTATCAGCATGCGAGTGTGCACCCCTCCAGTGGTATAGGTAGTTCGCGCCCCATGGTGCAAGGTTGATTGATGGACATGTGGGGTACAAGGTTGATTGATTCATATGTGAGGTTTAACGTCCAAAAAGCACCATATGATTATGAGAGACGCCGTTGGGGAAGGGCTCCGGAAATTTCGACCACCTGGAGGTTTCTAAGGTACACCGAAATCTGAGCACACGGGCTTACAACATTTTCGCCTCCATCGGAAATGCTGCCGCCACAGCCGGAATTTGATCCCGCGACCTGCGGGTCAGCAGCCGAGTACCTCAGCCACTACACCATCGCGACAGGGCCTCTATGGTACAAGGTAGAGCAACAGGTCCTTGGATGAATGGCGATTTGATCCTTATGAACAAGAACTTTGTTTGCGTGTGTTTTTCTAGCGTGATTTTGTTGTCGTCATATTCATGACCTAATGATGCCAATAAAGTCATCGTAGACCCCGTGATATCACACTTTTGCATTAAAAAGGCTTGAAAGGTTGTAATGAAGTATTCGTAAGGAGTGGATGTGCTAGAGGAAAAGTTTAGACCGGGGGACTTCAAGGGTTCAACTGAATTTTGCATACGAAGGTCATATCTTTTCCCACATCTGCTTTCATTTTTCAAATTCTTGATTCACCATTGACGTTTATTTACTTTAGTTTTGTTGGGAAGCTCAAACTAAAAATTTGGTCAACATTTTTTTGAGTAAATATTAACGAGCATGTGATGCCTTTAAGCGCCATAGCTATCCTAATAAAAAACTACAGAATGTCTACGGAATGAATGCTGATGAATGGGGCGAAGCGTGAGTCCAACCATGCATGCTTCCGTTCTTGCGTCCATTCATCCATCTAGTGAACACTTCAGGTACCACGATCTCGCTTTTTTTATCATACATTCATCATATACAAGTACCGCCATCCAGTGGACAATCCAGGGAATAAACGAGAGTATGTACCATATTTATGCTGTCAGCGCTTTGTTAACACTGAGAGCATGATAAAGACGTCGTGATACGTTTTTCGTAACATGTTGAAATGCGGATACGTTCCCGAGGCCACTGGTATGCCAGGATGCACCATAGGCTACGTACTGGGCAATGGGACGCACAAGCCACGCCATAGGGAGCTTCACCTCTAAAATTTTTCCTGGCGTCCCGTCCCCAGAAGAGCTTGGACTTGCTCATTTCCAGATCGGATAAACGAAATTTCTTCAAGAAGTACAGGACTACTTGAGCCAAGGAAAAGGGATTTCACAGAAAGCGTTTTCACATGACAACTGACCAAATGTGCGTTTTGAACTTGCATTCAGCAGAGTACAGAATGCTGACTTCTGTCGCTCCTACAAGCCATGAGTCCGCAGGCGATGCCGCTCAAAAGAATAAAAGTGAAATGTTGTGTACTGGCAACTGCTTAGTTTTTTTGAAATTGTCCATGAGTTCATTGGTCTTACTGCGGATCGTGGCGAGAATTGAATGCCTCGCAAAGTCACCTATGTTGGAAATAGTTCCGACGAACGAGTTGTTGTGCTGTTAGGTATAGAGATTCGATATTATAGAAGGCAAGGGGTGACACACAAACACAGGCGCACAAAGGTTCTGTACTCGAATTGTGCTTCAAAGCTTAAAGGTAACATCGTTGCTGTGGAGTTCTGTGCGTTTTGAGGTAGAGTTATTTATTTTATTTTTAATTATTTCAATACCCTAAGGGCTCAATTGGGCATTACATAGGGGGGATTTAAGTCAATACATACATTTCAAGCCATATGAACAGAAAACAGAATACCAAAAAGTAAACAATAAAAGGAAACAGCGAGTAAATCGAATCACAGCATCAAGTCAAATACGTTCCCCAACATTAATCGAATACATATTCATTAGTACAATAATAATGAAAACACCTATGAAAATTACAAGGAAGTACACTGAATAAGTATCAGGAGCAAAAAGAGCAGACGAAACGAGGGCAGTCAGACACAGGTCAGCCATGTTTTTCACTATGCAAATAGCCATGAAGCATGGAGTTAAATATGAAAGGATCTGTTATTTCTGCAATGTTAGGTGGAAGAGAATTCCACTCGATTATGCTCATTGACGCTTGTCAAACGCTAAGAAATAACAATACGTTAGCTTTTTAGATTCTACTGATTTCTTGCGGACTATGCCATGTATTTCACGTTTGTGCAGGTTCAAGTCCACGCCGTTCCGACTGTCTTCGTTCTGGAGCAGTCTTATCAGCAGCTGTGCTACAGTTATACTTGGGGTGATCATTAGCTTTGCAACAGGTATGCTCCTTTTCTTGAGGTACTTTTCTTTTTTAATTAAAATAAAAAGAAAGAGCTTTTTCGCAGCTTTTTCATGACGGCTACCCATTGCAGCAGATCCTTTGCACGAAAAAAAAAATGTTAGGTGGTTATTATGAAGAAAGGCATGCGCTTCTTGGTGCTTCTTTTTGTGAAAATGCCTTACGGAGTTCTAGCTAATGCTTTGTCAACGTTTGTTTTATGATTTTCAGAGGGCTTATCCTAACTGATTTGTTAGTTTTGTTAGTTTTTTATGTTACAAAAAGTAATTGAAATCTGCGATAGGTGTAGCTTAGAACATATAGAGTTCATCACACATAATAGGTAGGATTCGAAAATTCCCCAATATTTTTATTTAGATACACACTAAACACTACGTCTTCTATCAAGATCCTCAATTAGGTGTTTTTTAGCAGAATTACTTGACAAAGAAGGAAAAAATTTCATATAGAATGAAAGATGGCAGCACCAGGGCCCACTCGCTCAAACATTCAAGAATTTTCACCATATTCAACTCCTGATATGCAATGATTTTGATCTCTATCTCAAGAGATTCGCAGCCGAATGTAAGCACGCATGCATAGTAAAGGCGAATGAACTACGCACACATAATCTCGACAAGGCTGCCTCTGCGCATTTGGCCAAATAAATAAACAATAAGAGAAGCACGCGTACTTACTAAAATTCATTTCTCATGAACGTTGTTTCCATTAATTATTGGCTACTGTTCCACCGCATGGCTCTTTTCTAGGTGAACACAAGAGACCAACCGCTAAAGCGATGCATTTAAACCATTGGTTCGTTCTGTTCTGGCGAAAGCTGGGACTGTCGGTAACCGACACGACTGTTTGGGTAAGTATGTCAATAGCACGCGTGCTATGACCTATCAATATGCGCAATAATGTTCTCATTTGAATGAAAAACCGCTTTCTTTGATGTAATTGTGCTGAATACGCACATCAAGTTCAATTACTGGTAAAACAAATAATACCGAGATAGTTTAAGCGATCCCGTAAACAAGAGTGACGACACTGTGACAATTGAAGTCACAAATAAGGAGTTATTCATCTTCTTTTTATGACAAATACATCTTTTTTGTAGTCTGTATACCGCTGATAATTTGTGCTAAAAGATTGCTGCATGTTTACATTTGTTCGTTTTTTCGTTTTTTAGCCTTTTTAGCTTTTTTTAGGGGTAAACTCTCCCCTGTGCTATATTTGTTAGAATTAAAGAAAACATCGGACACTCAAATATTGAGGCTTTTGTGTGCTCGTTGTGTGTCCCTCAGTTACTGCCAGTCAGCCAAAGATGGAGTGAACAATAAATTATTAATATGCAGGGTTCAATAATAATGTATTTTGCAGTGGTTCAAGAGTAATGCCACTCAGCTACTGTTTCGTGACATCGTGCGCTATATCAATTCTGTTTTACTCGTGAAGTATTCAGAGGCGGAAAGGTGTCATGTTCACTCTTCCGAATTTTCATTTGACATTTCGCGCGAGTAAGCGTGCATTTATCCACCTGCCCAAACATACCTATAAAGTAGCTGTACCCGCCCCTCCTTCCCAGCCTTCGAACAGTGTTCTGGTGGCGACCACAATATATAGAGCTGTTTTTTGTGTGATTAGAATTCAAGGCATTCTTCAGTCATCGATATGTCAAATCCTTCGTGTTTCTCTCAGTTGTGGAAAGAGACACCTAATTGCAAGGTCTCGGTGTATTTTCTTTCAAACATGACAGCTCAAAACTGTATGGAACCGATCACAATGACGTTTTTCCTATGTGAAATACAAGGTTTAAGCCGTATAAGCGTGCAGAGGTTGACAGATACGGGCAAGCAAAAAGCATACGGAAAACGCAGGAGAGCACACAGCAGTTAGCAGCACGCATCAGAATTACAAACGCTATTCAAATGCTTATGAAATGGAAAAAAAATGGTTCATGCAAGCAATTTTCGGAGCAATCGAAGCGATAAAATCTTGATTGTTTGAAATATGGGGCTTAACATCCCAAAACAACCATATGAATATGAGAAATGCCTTACAGGAGGGCTGAGAAAATTTTGACCTCCTGGTGTTTTTAACGCACCCTGAATCTTGAGCGCAGGGTTCTACAATGATTAGTCTTCATCGAAAATGCAGCTACGGCAGCCGAGATTTGATCCCGTCGCCCACGGGTCAGCAGACTAGTACCTTAGCTACTATAGGCTACCATGGCGGGGCGCGAAGAAAGCTTCGCATCGCCGGAATATTAAGTTGGAAAATTCGGCAGGTTTGACGTACCTTGGGAATGAATGTTGAGCGCAGCATGCTCATAACTTTGGCTACGTTGACTGCATTCTAATGTTTTCCTTGAGTAAAATTTCACAAAATGGCGCTAAAGGTATGAAGAAATGCACGCTAAGACATACGTTAAGCTGCCGTATATAGTTTATATAACTAGCCTAAAGTTATGTAACGATGCTAGCAGCAACATGTATATTAGAAACACCAGCAGCGGTAAGCTGATATGAAGTGTTGGTGCTCGTGAAGATGGTAGCGTTAGACACAGCTACATGAATCAACTGCAGCACATGGCACATAACTACAATTGACGTAAACCAGATGTGATGGCTGCATTATAGGATAGGAGCACATATGTAATGATTATAGAATTGGCCACCAGTGCAAGTAGAATTGACGTCTCGCGAACATAAGGGAATATTTGAAAACTAGTTTCAAGACCTAACGTGGCTCTGTAGTTCGATAATTGATTTCCACGCGAGATGCTAGGATTCGATTCCTGCTAGAACCCTGACATTTCATATTTTCATTCATCTGGTCAACGCTACCCGAATGTCAGCCTTTTCTTAATTCTGACGCATTAAAATCTCGCTGTGTGTTCACGTTTTTACTGGGCTGCTATAAAGTGTAGGTCACCTGGTTTCCATACCCACATACCAGTGGCAACAATGCACCCACGGGTATGTGCCACTGTCTAGAAGAAAGTGCTCTGCTACGTAAATGGTGGGATTGGAACATTATTTATATCATGATCAGTGAGTCGTATTCGTTATATCATCGTACCCTCCCAGACTAGGTTTGGTTTACCTTAAGTGAAGATGGGGATCAGAAGAGCATCCAGACGTAGGCGGAGATAGATAGATAAACAGACAGATAGATAGATAGATAGATAGACAGACAGATAGATAGATAGATAGATAGATAGATAGATAGATAGATAGATAGATAGATAGATAGATAGATAGACAGATAGATTCACAAGCAAAGTCACCATAGCAAGAGCTCATCGAAGCGCATAGGAACAATCAGCTGGAGAGGCTCAAACTGACGCCCACGTGGAGGTCGGTGCTCCGGTACCTCAACTACAGCGACAGGTTCATCGCCGATGCAGACTGGAAAAAGCGCATCCCGCTGAACGTGAGAGAGTCGCTGCCCATCACACCTATTCCACGCAACATGCATCCTACTTTCCACAAAAGTAGACGCAAGGTTAGAGCTAACGCTATTCAACGAAAGTTAAAGGAAGACCCGGACGCCCACTACACTGATGCCGCCAAGTATCCGCATAGAAACGCGTACGTTGTCAGCGTCGTAGATTCTCAAAGCCGAGAATTAGCGTCTGCGATAGTCAAAGCACACAATTAAGACGCCGCAAAAGAGTCGGCAGTCGCTCTAGCAACCACAACATGTGCAGACGCTGCGGTTATTTTCACCGACTCACAAGCCGCATGCAGAAATTTGCTAAGGGCCGTATCTCAGCCAATGCCATCAATATTTTGAAACGGCGAAGCACTCCACTCCCATACACTTGTATATTATGGGTGCAGGGAAATGAAGCGGCCCAGGCTGCTGCCCGCGAGCCCGTCAGCCGGGCTGCCCACTACCCACAGGACATTCGACCCGTCGATGAAGAGACGGAAGCTGTTCAAAACACCTACTCGTCGTTATTGCAGCATTACAGGCTGAAGCGATACTCTCCACCACACCCAAAATTGACAAAAGAGAAAAGCGTAATACTTCGACGCCTGCAAAGCAGCACATACACACATAGGGCCCTAATGCACCATCTCTACCCATCGAAATATAGCTCTATGTGCCCGCTTTGCAACGTACTGGTCACCCTGGCATACTTGCTTCTTGCATGCTAGTGTATCGCCAGACGTAATTTGCAGCAACACTCAAATGATAATGAAGCAGGACCGACGAATGAAGACCTAACCGAAACGTGGGAGGCAAAGCTCGCCCTCGAGAACCAAGAAGACCAACAACAACTCGTCGCCAGGGCCAAGAGGGCAGTAGAAGGCAGAGGGTTCTTGGACTAAGGAGCCCTTCCACCTAAGGGTGACAGCGGGCATAGCTCGGGGCACTGTTTCAAAATAAACGTTTACTTCTCTCTCTCTCTCTCACCTGTACAAATTGGCATAAACCAATTGGTTGCTAGACGGCACTTGGTATGAATCACAATACTTTCTGCATTGCAGAATGGTGCCCAAACATCTCAGCAACGCTTGTGTGCATGCACATATACAAACAGCACTGTTTCTTTGTATCTGTTTCGTTTATGGCTTTTCATATGCGTGGTCGCAAGCTATCATGATTAACACACTAGCCAACGACCGCGTCTTAGGAAAAGTAAAATCATAAACTTAGAACAAGTCATTCAGCGTCAGACCAAAGTTCGAATCATCAGAAATGTGCAACATGACACTGGTAGCAAGAGCACAATAATGAGAAATGCACAGTGTCAATTTTTATGAAAGGGAGCGCGTGGCCTGCGAGCTTCCGTGGCTACTGGCAGCGCGTTAAAGCGGCAGCGAGAGTAATGGATGGATGGATGGATGGATGGATGGATGGATGAATAGATGTATATGACTGTACCCTTTAGATCGGGCGGTGGCTAGCGCCACCAAGCCGTAATACTTATTGACACAAAAACTACATTTATTTTTTTCCCTTAAATAGGAAGGTTGAAGATTCGTACTTTGCAGCGAAGGGTTCAATTTTCACTCGTGCCTTGACTTTAGCCACCAATCAGATAACCTCATTCTAGTTAATTCTACCCGCTTAAAGTCTATTTTGCCCTCACTGTCCCTAAACCCCAGTGCTTTGAAAAACTCTGCGCCATTATCCTGAACTATAAGGTCAAGCCCTTTACAGAACATTATCAAGTGTTCAGCAGTTTCTTCTTCCTCTCCACACGCACTGCATACCGTGTCTACCCCTTCGTATTTGGCCCGATATGTCTTTGTTCGCAATACTCCCGTCCTGGCTTCAAGCAGGAGAGAACGACCCCGAGTATTATCACAAATCCTTTGTTGGCTATTCCCTGCTTAAAAGTTCGATAGATCTCTAGTGCGGACTTCTTAATCATGCCAATTCTCCACATATCGGTGTCAGCTTCCTTCACCTTCTTTTTAACCGATAATTCTTTTTGGTTTGGCCCCCTGCTGTTTTCTAAGTATTTACCAGTCAATTTTTTTGTTCGCCTCCGCCATTTTGTATCGACATTCTTCATGTACAAGTAGCTGAATACCTTCCTAGCCCAGCGCTCCTCCCCCATTTCTCTCAATCACTTCTCAAATTTTATCTTGCTGCTAGCTTCCCTGCTCTCAAGTCATGTCCATCCCATATCACCTTGTACTCCCTTATTTGGTGTATTCCCGTGAGCTCCTAAGGCAAGCCTACCTATTCCACGTTGCTTAGTTTCTAATCTTGCTTGAACTTCTGATCTCATGCATAAGACCGCATTGCCGAACGTCAGACCAGGAACCATGACGCCTTTCCATATTCTCTGACAACATCATACCTAATGTAATTCCACAGTGCCCTGTTTTTCATTATTGCTGCATTCCTGTTACCTTTAGTGGACACGTATATTTCGTGTTTCCTTAGGTACTCGGCCCCATTGCTTATTTATACGCCCAGATATTTGTATTTATCTGTTATCTCTAGCGTGACCTCCTGTATTCTAAGCTCAGCAGCTTCATTGGCATTAAAATCATGACTGCTGATTTTTGCTTACTGAATCTGAAATCTAACCTATCTCCCTCATTACCGCAGATGTTCACCAATCTCTGCAAATCTTCCTTGTTATCGGCCATTAGCACTATATCATCTGCGTACATCAATGCTAGTGGTGCCTGTTCAACGAGTTTTTCTTGTTTGACGAAAGAGAGGTTGAAGCCCAGTCCCTGTTTCTCTAAATTGGCCTCTAATCCTTGTAGGTACATCATGAATAATAAGGGTGACAGGAGACACTCCTGCCTAAGCCCCCGTTTTACCTCTGCAGGCTTGGGTACCTGTTTTTCCCACTTTATAAGTACCCTGTTACCTTTATAGATATCTTTTAAAAGATTAGTGACTACATCTTCCACGCCTAGTGTGTCCCGTCTTCCCCAGATTTCCTCTTGAACCACGCTATCGTACGCTTCTTTGATATCCAAAAACGCTAGCCACAGTGACCTGTGTTCCTTTTTCTGCTATTTCGATGCGCTGCGTCAGTGAGAACAGATTGTCTTCCAACCTCCTGTGTTTCCGAAACCCATTCTGTAGTTCCCCCAGCACCCCCTCATCCTCTATCCATGCATGCAGTCATTTCTTTAGAATCTGCATCGCCAGCCTGTAGACCGCTGATGTCACTGTTAGAGGATGGTAGTTGTTTATGTCAGCTTTGTCCCCCTTTCCTTTATAGATCATGCTCATCCTTCTAAGTTTCCATCCATCGGGAACTTCTCCATTGATTATTATTTTGCTCACTGCCTCTCTCAGAGCCTGCTTACACTTCGGACCTAATGTCTTTATCAGCATAATTGGAATGCCATCTGGGCCTGTTGATGTACTACTAGGAACCCTTTTCTCAGCCTTTCCCACTTTTGTTGTGAAAACGGAAGCCATTGCACCACCTGATTCATTCTTGTATATTGTGGTGCATAAGTACTTTGTTGAAATTTTTCCGTCACCCTTGTTCTTATATATTCAATAGCTTCGTCCCCTTCTAGCCTAGCACCTTGAGCTGTAAATATAAAACTCTGCTTTAGGCTCGTCTCATTTCTTAGGGAGGTTAGATGGTTCCAAAGTTTCGCAGCTGCCTTTCTATCTTTTTTATGTTAGTCTGCAAGCCACTGGGATCCCTTTCTTCTAATCTTTTCATTTATCTGAAGGGATGCATACCTTATACAGCTTAGAAAGATTTCCCGATTTCTTTCAACATCATCTGTCGGCTCGCCCCGCTGCTTAGCATGTCTGTGTTCCCTAGAGGCTTCCTTACGTTTTGCTATGGCTCTCTTAACTTCCTCATCTCACCAACTTTTCGGTTTGTGTCTTCTTTTCCGGGGTGACTTTTCACGTGTCTTAGCAAGCTCTAGCTCAAACAATCTAATTAGATTCCTGTATGTCCACACTGTTTTATTATCCGCAGTGATTACTTTCTCACTTTGTTTAGTGGCTATTTCAAATTGCCTTTCTGAATAAAAATTTTCCTGTAGTTGCTCATCTTGTCTCCTTCCCACTTTCACTGCTCTTCAAAAACTTAGCTTGATACGTTTGTGATCACTACCCAGACTTCTGGAGCCACATTCATCTATGTGCATTCCTCTGAGCTTATCATACATTCTATGTGACATCAGTGCGTAATCTATTGTCGACTGCAGCCTTCCTACCTCCCATGTTATTTGCCCTTCACACTTTTCGGTACTGTTGCAAATGATCAAATCAAGCCTTTCACACATATCCATGACCACTTTGCCTGTCGGGTCGGTATACCCATCTATATCTTCTATATGTGCATTCATATCTCCTAGCATATTATCTCACTCTCTCTTCCTAACTCCTGAATGTCCTTTGATATACACTCTACCATCGCCTGGTTTTCTTCTCTGGCCTTTGCTCCCGTCTACAAGTACACGAAACCAAGGAGTGTCACTTGCCCTGCCACTTTCCCTTTTAGCCATAAATGTTCCTTGCAGACCTGCTTGACCCTTTGCCAGTCTGCACTTTTATGAATGAATGCCCATATACCACCCCCCTTTCTGATGCTTTCTGTTCTATTACAATATTCCCATGCGTAGTCCGGATTGTTCCGAGGTTCTTCCATGTCCCTGAGATGTTTTTCTACAAAACCATATACTATCGGCCTCTCTTCCCTTAGCTGTTCTTCTATCTCTTCCCACTTCAGACTGTTCCTACCACCCTGCATGTTAATATACCCAGTGTCTGAATATGCTCGGCGCTCGTGGCTACGTCTATTTATGCCCCGGACTCTACCTATCTTAAATACTGGTGCCACTTTGGAATCGTATCTGTCCATACCCACTGTCAAAGAGTCTCCCTGGTTGTCTTTCTCGTTATTAGCTGTCCTGCACCCCGAAGGGCCCGCTTGCCATTCAAAAAAGCTACTGCGCGTCCTGCAAGTCACCAACCGACCTCATGACCTAGCCGCCCATCGAAGTGAATTCTGTCTTGTCGAAAACCACCCCACTTATGCACCTCTCTGTTTAGTTCCACAACCTCAAAGCCTTTCTCTCGACTCATCCGTCATATCTCTTGGTTTGCGTTGACAACCGCTCTTTGCAGGTTCCTATCACGCACCGGTACCTCCGGTATCGTTCATATCACTACCTGTACCTGAGGAGAAGTGGCACGCATGTCGTCGACGCCTTTCGCCAGTGTGGTTGCTAGTCCTGCTGTATCTTCATTCAAGACATCGTTTAAATCGCCTGAAGTTATCACGAGGTTTCGTCTATCAGCTCTATATTTGAGTTTTGCGCTCGCTTGCCTCATGAATGCTTCCAGCTTGCGTCCTGGGAACGCCCCTACTGCAACGCTCTTGTCACCTCTTACCTTCTCTTTGATGGCTTGTGTTCATCGATTTAAATTCGAGTCCCCGGCGATTATCACATGCTGTGACTTTTCAGCAGGTCGTACACCTGGGGGCTACTTGCACCTGTGACTTCGGCTGCTTTGTCTCCTCCCAGCCCCACCACTACTTCGCTAAAGCTGGGCCTTGCGACAATTGAACCGGCTGAACCTTTTTTTTCTAAACTTGCTTGCTCTTTCTTCTCCGCCATTTTGATTGCCGGTTCTCTACTGTTCTCTGCGTAGGCCACTCCTCTGTTTACCTTGGCTAGTGCTTCCTTGGCGGACTTCAGCATTTCTCCCATTGCCCTCTTTTTATCTTGCTCTGTCGCCAATGCAGACTCGAGTTTGGTGATTCTCATCAGCAGTTCACTCTAGACAACCACCCTTTTCCTCCATTTTTTCCTCGACAACTATCATTTTCTCCATTTTTTCCTCGACCTCACATTGCCTACACTTTACGTCAGCCTCTTCTGCATCTGCTTCTACACTTGGGTCCACTTTCAAACCCACTCCATATTCTGAACATTTTACAGTCTTTTTAACCATGTCTTTCTGACACCAATGGTCCTTATACTCGGAATTACTAAACTCGAGTCCTGCCCTACGAAAAAAAAACAGTCTTTTTTTCGTGCCATCTCGTGGCGAGCAAAACAACCATTTCTTGCTGATATGAAACCAGTGGCAGATTACGACTCCCTCCCCATTGAAGACGATTACGTGAGTGCCGGTTATCGCTTTGAAGCGCGTAATCGCCTTGGAGGGGGAGAGATTGCAAGCTTGTCGTTCTATATCAGCAACGAATGGTTGTAATGCTCACCTCGAAAGGACACAAAAAAAGACTGTGGTTGTTATCGCTCCCGCCTAAACACGCTTCCTGCAGCCACCAGAGTGCGCAGGCCACGTGCCGCAGAGTTTCCTTTGAAACAAGTTGACACTTTGCATTAGGTCATTCTGATTCACAACAACCCTAGAATAACCAGGAATGTAGATCTTGTTACTCTACATCAAAGAAAAAGTAGAATGCCCACAAGTGCACAGCAGGTAATTCTACGTTGTAGGAAAACGATTAAAGTAAAAAAAAATGTAGAGCACTTTATTTATGTCATGTTAAAAGTAGGATTACCAGAAACGTAGAACAAGTAATTTTAGTGAAAGCAGCCTGGTAATGTGTTTGGGTCAGTGACAGTTCTTGCCCAAACTTTGTAGCTTCTTTCATATGCTTACGAAGAAAAAGTCACAGCTTTGCCGCAAACTGAAGCAATGAACGCTGTAGCAACACATTGAAAGGTCACGCGCAGAATGGCAAGCAGATCGAAACGGGCCCCGCGTTTTTCCTGCACAAAGGACGCACTAAAAGTACTCAGAGGTATAGATGCACGTGAATAGGCGCCCCAGTTGTTACTTCAATGTATCTAAAAAGCGCGCGCTTTTCGCAAATGAAAACTGCAATAATTGCAGTGACCTTTTTGCACCCAGTAACTTGAACAGAATCTTTTCATGTAAAGTCCGAGGCCAGCCAAGACGTACAATCATCTTCCAAGCATCGCTCCCCTCCTCTAAGCGGGGCGAAGTACGCGTGGCAGATCAGAGCGCATTCCGCCGCGTGATGGGACGGCGCACAGTCACTGCGCCATCATGCTGGTAATGCTGAAAACATGATAGTTACACCCCACCCTAGATGTCTGGCACCAGCGGTAAATGATAGATCTAAAAATCTTGTCATGTGAAGGTTGAAACAAATGCTCCTTGCTCCTCAGTGGCTGAGTGGTTAACTGCTCACATTCGCGCCTCAGAGGCTCCGCATTCGATTCCACGCGCCAAAGTCTTAAAGTTTTGTTATCTGTAAAGTTTTGCGATATATATATATATATATAATATATATATATATATATATATATATATATATATATATATATATATTATACGGTGAGTTACGGTGACGTCGGCGGTACAATACAGCTGAGAGTGTTTATATAATTGCACGATAAAAAATCAACAACGCTTGAGTTTCTGGCTAATTCAAGAGAAGAAAGCAACAGCGTAATCAGGCCCCATGGGCATCATGTCCTGAACTGGTGGCCGACGTCTGTTCTGTGCGCATGCCTAAACCGCCGAAAAAAGAACTAATGTCAGCGCGCGTAACATTGACCATTTCAAACTATTTAAGAACGCATACTGCAAAAATAGGTCTTAGAGACCCCTATGCGGTCCTACGGCATACGCGTACTGGTAGAGCTATATTCATTTTTGTTGCATTTGCAGCTCACGGTGATTACGTACGCCTGGGTGCTTTGTATTACATGGATATTTGAAACACCTACTCGTAGCCAAGTTTACACGTTTTGACGCCTAACACAATAGTACGCTTCTGCCAGGCAGTATCAGATGTGTTAGGGAGACTCATCAGTTGACATGGCGTTCAACAAACGATTTTTTTGTAGCAATTTCAAGAAAAGGAGTGATTGAAGTAGAACACCTGCTTGTGACGCAGATGGCCTGGATTCGATACTTATTCAGGCCTATTTTTAATTACTTATTTTTTGTGCGCCTCAATTTTTTGATCACTGGCAAGATGGTTTTTTCACTCACAACCAGTGGCATGGCCAGGTGGTGGCGCACCAATCCCGGGCCACCATCCCCTCGAATTTTTTCTGCCGCGGCAGACATAGTGAAAAATGACTTTCTCTCCCCCCCTCTTTCCGAAAAAAAGTCTGCCTTTGCCTTTGCTAAGAAGCAACGGTGCGGTCGCTGACGGCAAAATCGACACCAAAGGCGAAATTTTTGCGAAATGAGGGAGTAAACACTTTACCTTTAACAACAACACCAAGTTGTTCTGCGTTTTTCGTTATGCAGAGCTTCAGTATATATTATGAAATAGTAGGATGAATTATAGTGGTTATTCAGGCACACCTAACACCTGTTTCTGGGCTTTCTTTCATTTTGCTTTCTCTGCAGACGGAGAACATGCTACAAGAGCCCAGTGAAGCTGCCACCAGCCTTCTGGATGCTAAGAAAGTTTCAAAAATAGAAACCGTAACGTGAATTCAAGGCCACAAAGTGCATATAACAGGGATAAGTCAGTATGCAGCCTAGTATTTATGGAAATATTCAACATAGAGGAATAGGCACATTTGGCCAAAATGTGACGTACTACAATTTATTGTTCCATTTTGGCCAAGCGCGGAAATAAAGTGGTTGAAGAAAGAAAAGCAACAAATAATAAAACAAGTTAAAAAGCATTGAGGTTCAAAGAAAAGAATGGTTTACGTATTTTCATAAAACTTAACACATTGTCACAAAGCGTTTGCGCAATATATAGTGATGATGGTACAGCGAACTGGGAGCGCGGGGTTAAACATCGACACAAAGCAAAGAGGAGGCACACAGCACAAGCGCTCATCTAACAACTGGTTTATTCTCACGTTCGATGAACATTTTAGGACACAAGGGTGCGCATGTCAACAGGAAAATAAGATGATAGTGTGAGCAGCAAGCGTGGAGTTTATTCGAAGCACTTGTCTACGAATTATCAATATAGTTAAACTCACAGTCAAGTAGTGATAACGACGGATGACTGATACATTGATTCTTATTTTTAAAAATGTGATATGCTTCGGAAATTTCACGCGTGATTTGAAGCGGATGCCGGAACAGTACACTTGTTTTTCAAACAACGGTTGACGCAGGAATTGCAATGTGAAGCTAACACAGAAAAAGGACTACCTTTTAATGAACTCAGATGCTCCCTGAGGCGTATATTCAAACATTGCCCGGTCTGGCCGATGTACATGGGACCGCACGTTAGCAGTATGCTATACACCACTCCTAAACAATACTTAACAAATTGTTTCGCATGTTTCTGCAAACATCTTCTGCTTTTTGACGTGCCCTGCGCCTTCCTATGCACCATGGCGCATATACGGCCCAATTTATTGGGTGCAGAGACAAAAACGCGCACACCAAACCGGTTTCCCACACGTTGAGCGCTCGTGCTGTGGGCCTCCTCTTTGCTTTGTGTCAGTGTTTAACCCCGTGCTCCCAGTTCACTGACCCATCATGAATTACCAACTAGCCCACCTTTCCATCCTATTGCAATATATAGTCACAGCGAGACAAATCAGAAGCATAATTTTTTTTCTTCCTATGCAACAACTTAGTCCTTAACGCGGAAAAGCTGTAGAGGGAACCTAATATGGCAAAAACAACACACTTCTTGAAAGGAAATAGGAATTCTCACATTGTAAAGTTATAGACGCTAGTCAGACAACAAAAAAAAATGAAGGAGAACATGTGACAGGTAAGGATTGGCGTGTCGATGAAAAAGAGTTCATGAAATCGACAACGAGTGTTAATCTGATAATAAAAAGATATAAACAACTAAGCCAGCTAAATATGTGCAAGTGTTTGTGTTATACTGTTCATTCGGTGAGCTGTCGTTTGCGACTATAGCTCAAATTGGTTGTGGTTTCGCACATGAGCAAATGGCACGGGTGGCAGTGCAACGCTAAATCCCGGCTTTCCAGATATGAGGATATCAAATATCTTTACCCAAAAAGCAACCCAATTTAGACAAGACTAGCTGCTAGGCAAGCTAAAGATACACATCGCGCTTGAAGATAGAACACAATGCTAAGTTTGTCCTTCTGACGGAAGAAAATAGAATGCCGGGTTCTCAAGACTTTGTCTAAAGCGCACTGGTCATAGAGCCTTTTATTGTATAGCTTGAAAACAAAAGTTCATGCTGTAGAGCTGAATAGACCGTCGATAAAAACACACGCTTGCTGCTTTATAAATATATGTCATAATGGTTTGTAGGTTTTTATCTTTTTTTTTCAAAAACCGTGTTGATTTATGTTCATATCATAAAAAGAGTGTTTATGGCTGAAACATTGAAGAACAACTGTATCCACGACGAGTTTTCATATTTCAATTAGCGCCTCCTGATGTTCTTTGTGCCACAGTAAAATATTTTTTCGATAAGCAGCACTGTCACTCCTAAGGTCATTTACAGCTCAGTTGCTTGCAGCTTGCCCCACACTTCTGTGTTACCCGCAAATGAAAGGGAAAAACGATTTCTTGTTGCTCATTTAAATTAGGAGCGTCAAAATTAGAGCTATTTTGTAAAATTTCATATGCTAAACATCACCAAAAGACTATTGTTTTTCATTTTTTTAATCAACAATTTTGTTTCTTGACGCATGCCCACCTAAGTGTTCATATTTTTTCCCTCCTGTGTAACCCTTCTCAACGCATATTTGTTTGTTCACTCAATATTTCTAGCAGTAAGAAATCAGAGCTAGTAATATCTTTACTTGTTCGTCTTTCTTTCTGGACTGTTTAAAATATGGATACTCTTGTAAGGGCATCAATGATTCGGCTCATGCTCAAATCTTTACAGAATCACGTTGATTGCAATCTTTTCTTTCTCGAGATTCTTGCTTCTCACAATCTTCTGAAGGTAGTTTATTATTTCAAAGAAAGAGAAAATGTGTATATTGGTGGAGAGCTATACATGTGGATAACCAGGAAACAACAAGGAGAGTAAAAAGGGCATTTTTTTCTGATGGCGCATAACGCTATTTTGCTGCGTGGTTTTCCGCGGGCCATGATACCGCATCAGTGATTCCTACCTTACAATAACAAATCATTGCCTTCAAACGTTCCGTAATTTTTGATAGTTTGCTACCAAGATAAAAATGTTCTCAGGCTTCAACACCAAACGTCATCTAGCTGGTGCAAGAATGCCAGAAACACTTCAGGACGATCAATGCATTGTAGATGTGTCTTCACGGAAACATTTACGATTAAACTCATCTATATACTGTATCATGGCTCAACCGGTCTGCACTTACATAAGCATCGTAACTTCTATGCACGTACTGGTCATGTTTTATTATTTTGGAGTACTGCAAGAACATAATATAAAACTAATTCAGTTTTTGTTTGCTTCATTAGCATTAAAAATTCTTATTAAGACAGCAAGTGCGATGTTTGAATCAAAATTAGGTTGTTCCCAACACTTAAACCCTTCTTGTTAAGGCGCTTTTGGACTAAGCGGGCTAGTTACTGAATGAAAAATCAAATAAAAAGACCGTACTACTTACGCATCAACCCAGTATTGTGTGCTAAAATTGCATGGTCAGTTCAATCAGTCGCACCTACAATAAGTAACGTGGGCCTCGTTCACTATCCTCACTGTCTCTAGGTGTGATGATGCCACCTCATCCTCTACCAAGGGGTCTGGTCCTGGTCACTAGCACGTCACCACCTTTGATTCAAGAGCTGCTTCAGAAGCGAGTGCTACATATTAACAAAAGACTTGCACCAGAAAACGTCTTGCGAGAGGACTATTTAGTTTTTTTTAAATCAGAGTTAGCCTGTAGTAAGTGAGCAAAAAAAACGTGCCGCAATATGTCAAAAAGTTTTGTTCTAAATTACTAGCTAGGATGAGGTCGAACTTTGTATCACCTTGTCTATTTTGTTTCTAGTTATGAATAGCACAGTAGTTCAAAAATATTTTCATAATATTGTGAATAACATGCGTTGACTTCTTGTTTCGCATACACTTTCTAGTTTCCTTGAAGATGACAGTCTTTCATGCGGACCATGTACGCAAAAACTTTCGTCTGTCTGTTTGTTGTAAAAGGTAGAAGGAAGTAGATGATGAGGGCATCCCACCACTGCCACCAGTTGTCAAGGGCTCGAGGTCGATAGCAGGTATGGTGGGTTCTTTAGGGTAGCTGGCACTCCACCGTCGTCAACATAGCCGATCTTCGCCAGTGAGTAGACGCGTTCGTAAGAGGTAGAGCGAAGGTTTATATTATTATTTATTTAATTATTTATTTATTTATTTTATTTACAAATACTGCTGGCCAGAGGCCAAAGCAGGAAGGGCAAGATAATACAGTTGTCATACACATTTAAAAACAACATCAACAATAAAGAGAGTAAAAAGTGGAAAGCGTGACATATTTATACAAAAGCAACAAAAGGAAAGAGTGGGGAGGGAAAAGAGGAAATAGTTGGAATAGTTAGAAAAACTACTTCAAATTTCAGCGTAAATACGATCGGGAGAGTGTAAACTGCTTGCAGGCAAATCGTTCCACTCTTTAATGGTACGAGGAAAGAAGGAAAATTTGAACAAGTTAGTACGAGCAAAATATGGTGTTAAAGAAAGTGCGTGTGAATGCCGATTCTGGCGTGTTCTTAGTGGTGTGAGGTAGGGGTCAGGGTTCAGAGCAAATTTGTGGTTAAAAAGTTGGTACAAAAATTTGAGACGTAAGAATCTGCGTCTCGACTGCAAAGATATGATACCATTTGAAAGCATTACACTAGTTACAGAACTACCAGGCTTGTAAAGAGAATAAATGAAACGAACTGCCCTCCGCTGAACTTTTTTCTAATTCATCAATGTTAGTTTTAGTATAAGGATCCCAGGCAACGCATGCATATTCTAATTTAGGGAGAATCAAGGATTGGTAAGCTAAAAATTTCACTTTCGTAGGAGCATCCTTAAGTTTGTGCCTTAGCATGCATAATTTGCGGAAGGCTGCGGAAGAAACTTGTTAATGTGGGAATTCCAACTTAAATTATTCGTTAGAGTGACACGAAGATACTTGTATTCCTCAACTTCTTTAAGAGGTTGGTTAGAGAGCGTGTAGTCAGTTAGTACTGGCTTTTTCTTGTTAGTGACACGGAGCAGAACTGATTTATCCAAGTTTAGTTTCATCCTCCATTGATTGCACCATAGACATATATTGTTTAGAGTGGACTGGAGAGCTGCTTGGTCATTATAACTAGTTATCGAGTTAAACAGAATACAATCGTCTGCAAAAAGTCGAACGTTAACAGGTGGGTTTACAGAATTACTACATCGTTACAGTATATCAAAAATAGTAGGGGACCGAGTACACTGCCCTGTGGGACACCTGGAGTAACCGGCAGAAGAATTGAGTTCTGATTATTAATGCACACAAACTGGGAGCGATCAGACAGGTAGTTACAAATCCAGGCTAATAGAAAATTTGGAAGTCCAATAAGCAGTAATTTAACCATAAGTTTATCATGGGGGATGCAGTCGAAAGCTTTGCAGAAATCTAATAATATGACGTCTACTTGGCCGCCCTTATCAATCACAGACACAAGAGAATGAATGACTGTACATAACTGAGTTGTTGTCGAGAAGCCCTTCCGAAAGCCATGCTGATACGGAGATAAAAAGTTATGCTCATCTAGGTGTTTTGATATGATTGTTGTGACAATGTGTTCTAACATTTTGCTACAAGACGATATAATCGAAATTGGCCGATAATTGAAGACAAGAAGAGGGTCTCTCTTTTTGGGAATTGACTTGACACGAGCCATTTTCAATTCTTCAGGTAACGTTGCAGTACGGATTGAAGCTTCAAAACTTGTAACAAGGTATTTGAACAAGGGCTCGGCATACCGTCGAAAAAATTCGTTCGGTATTCCTTCTGGCCCACCGGAGGATTTTACTTTTATTTGAATAACCATGTTTAAAACTCCTTCATATGAAATTAAATTTCCTGGTGGAGTATCTGCGGAATCATGCACAAAAGCCACAGGCTGAGATGACTGACAGAAAACACTATGAAAAAAAGAGTTAAAATGATCAGCAATCGCTTTCGCATCCGATACCAGAGAACCGTTCACAGAAATTTGTTCTACAATCAGTTTGCGATCCCTAATGTAGGCCCAAAACTTCTGCGGGTCATCTTTAGTAAAATTAGCCAGTGTGGTATTGAAATAAAAGCTTTTCTCGCGTTGAATCGCTTCGCGTAAAGCAGACCGGACTTCACCTAGGCGCTGGGAAGCTGCCCTCTTTTTCCCGAGACGTTCAGCCTTTCGTTTTAAATGCAGTATAAGTCTCGGGACCCACGGAGTGAACTTAGTGCGTTTTTTTAGCTTATTGGGAAGGTAGTTATCTAAACAAAACGTACAGATGTTCTTGAATTTCTCCCAAAGGTGTTCCACATTGTCTCCACAAAACTCAGCCACGTGATCATCCAAAAACTCAAAAATACGCGAATCTTGAGCGTGCGCAAAGTTTTTAACAGCTTCTGTGGTATTCACATCCCCAGAACGCTTTATATTCAAGGGGAACGAAACAGTAATCAAACTGTGGTCCGATATGCCAGGGATTGGGGACACGTCGCACTGAGCAATTGACTGGTGTAAAAATACCAAATCAAGCAATGAAGATGTAGACTCTGTAACACGCGTGGGTTCAACCACAACTTGCACAAGATTGTGGTCAATCATAATTTCAAACATACAAGAAATATTGACAGAGTCCGAGCCTGCTTCTAATCTTTCGCAGTCAATACCTGGAAGATTGAAGTCTCCTGCCAATATTACTTTTCTCTCGATGAATTGTAGCATGTGCGCATGCAGCTTTGTCAGATAATCGCTTGTTGCATCAGGAGCCCGGTAGGCTGCGTACAACACGGAATTCTGGCAGCCAAGTGTCACATTTAAACACAAGCACTCGAGATCGGGCACATCAGATAGCAACGTAGCTTTTATGCAGTCTTTCAGAATAACTGCCACACCACCCCTCCTAGTTGCCCTGTTCTTCCGGAAAATTTTGAAACCCGGCGGCACCACATCATCATCACTGACGAAAGTATGAAGCCACGTCTCGGTAAGGACAACTAGGTGAGGATCATGTGCCAGAAGTATAGCTTCAAGATGCTCAGTTTTGTTTGTAATACTACGAGCGTTTATATTTAGTAGTCCTACACGTTGGTTGTTCATGTGTCATGCGCATCTATTATCACTACCTTCATGTGCATTGCTCAGAACCCCTTCTGCGTTCACTGCATGCGTATGCCGTTTCTTTTGAGTGATTTTTCTACGTTCGTTCGCCATTTCGTTCCAAACAAAAACTTCTTTGTCAACATGCAGTTTATCGTGAACTAGATAAACGTTTTTCTCTTGGGATTTTTCATCTTTTGCACTGTCCAAAAGCAGTTTTCTTTTTTTAAGGTTTCTTTGGAATAGTCGTTTTGAACGAATATTTTAGATCCCTTGAGTTTTTTTGCATGTTTTGTACATCAGATTTTCCGTTGAAATCTTGGAAGAACAAGATGACGGGTCTTCTCGTACCGGGTTTTCCAATTCTATGAATACGCCCTACCGATTTGCACGTGACACCAAGCTTATCTTTAAACGTCGCGTAAATTACTTTCTGCTTTAATTCCGCTTCAGTCTCTTTGGGACTTTCAGAGATACCAAAAACCACCAAATTCGAGCGCCTACTTCTATCCTCAAGGTCCGTAAGTTTATGCGTCTGAAAGCTAACTGATTTTTGGTATGTTGAAACAAGATTGTCAAGAACGTCTAGTTTGGATGATTTGGTCTTAAGTTCAGTGATATGTTTTTCAATACCATCGAACCGCTGCTTGATATCCACAAACATGCCCTTAAGGCCACAGGTTTCATTGCGCAATTCGTTTTGACCTTCTAAAACCTTAAGAAGTAATTCTTCGACAGTAGGTCCTGGATTAGATTCAATGTCACCACACAATAACAACCGCATGGCACAAAAGCATTCGTAAACAATCACAGAGCACTGGTTGGGGCACGGCAGGACTATAAGAAAGCGCGAATCTTTCTTAAAAAACCAAAACAAGGACCAACCTGCACAAGGCAGAAGAACGGCTTGGTTAGCGACATGCCACTGCCATGCCCGCCATGCCCAATGAAGTTGAAGTTCAGGAGGGGTTCATATATAGGCGTTGTATCTGCTGACGTCACGGTTTGGACAGTGATAGCTGAGGAAGGACGAAGGGTGATGTCGCTTGTTGTTGCATCATTTTGCAGCAAAAGCGTTGCCGCATAAGCTGGTTGTTGAAACGTCGGCGAGGTCGAGTTTGGAAAGTAGCAGCACTGCATAGCCAATCCTGTGCAGAAGAGCCCCTGCACAAGGTAGAAGAACGGCTTGGTTAGCGACATGCCGCTGCCATGCCCGCCGTGCCCAATGATAGGCGAAAGATACGAACTGTTATATCATGTGAAATTTACATGATAGACGAAAGATACGAACTGTTCAGTGATCCAAAATATCCCGCATTATGTACAACAGTGATTCATTTCGTGATTCAGTTCATGATTCAGCTCATGATTCCGCACTACTAAGTTGTAAAGGGCTCGAGGTTGGTGGCAGGAACGGCGGGCTTCTTTAAGGTAGCTGGCTTCCCGCCGTCGTCCGCATAGCCAATCATCGCCAATGAAGGCACGCTTTAAGAGGGATAGAACGAAGATTTATTTACTTCATAGTTGAAAGATAGGAACTGTACAGGGATTCAGAAGATCCAGCATTATTTACAACACAGATTCAGTTCATGATACCACTCAGGATTCAGAAAATGCTTCGGCTTTTATAGCCCACCGTCTCCTTTACACCAAGATTCGAAGAAGGCGGTGGTAAGCACTTTTGCCACAAATCAGGTGACGAAGTCTCAATGGTCCAATGGGAGCACGAGTGCGCCACACAATGACGCAACCGGCCTCCGCCTTGAAGGTGCCGCAGGGTGATTACATAGAGTCGGAAGAGGTAAGGTTGAGCTCCTCCGGGGAGATGGCCGCTAACCCGCACGTCAGCAGTGGTTTATGCTGCTTCAGCTTTAGGCATTCTGAACGCTCAATCCCTGAGAACGGCTCCTTCGACGTACTCCCACGCTTCTGGGCAGTCGGTGCTTCGCGATGTCCTCGCGTAGTTTACAATAGCCAAGTCAAGAGGTTGTCTTAATGAGACCAGCCATAGTGGTGTCATCCCCCCCGCTGTTCGAGCCCATTTAACAAACGGGTTGTCTCGGGAAGCTTTCGTTGAGACCCGACAGCTTCCTGGAACATATGCAAGGCAGCGTCTTGCAGACTGGGCGCCGATGGGGTAGAAAGCCTTCCTAGTAGACCAGCTTACGCGCAATGACTTCTGCCCAGACGAATTGCCGGGTCAAACGTAAGAACACCTCTACCACCCAAAAAATTTCGGCTGGCCAGCGCTCCCAACTTCTGGGCACAAAGAGAATGGCTGGTGACGAGGACGATGGCCTGGCTTGTAACCTTCAGCTGCGAACTTGCAACCAACTCCCCAACCACCTCACAATAACTGACAACAGGAAAACAAACCACACAACACAATATCTTGCTGCAGTAAAGCACATTGGACTCGATTAAAACCCTTCAGGCCTCCAAAGAAACACAAAAAATTGCTATTCCACAATTGTGACAAAATTTTGTGCCGCCAAAGTTGCAACAATGATGGAAGTGGAGATGCTTATTGAAGATTGAACAGTTTGCCATGCGCGAAAAGCACACAAAGTAAATACAACTTGGCCCCAGATAACCACATTCGCTCTCTTTCAAAACTAACTTTCTCCTACCATCCGCACGACTAAGTTGTAACTTAAATAAGCTAACTTCATGACTAAGTTCACGAAAGACAACTACAAAATTTTCGCACAAATGCAGCCTGAACCCAACACAAGGTAAGTGTGCGAATTCTTAACTTTCAAATTACATACTTGCAAGGCATAGCCGAGAATACCTACTTTAGGACACCCACGCCAACGAAAACTCACTCCCAACAAATCTAACTGCGTTTTATAACTCCTTAAAACGTACCTTTAACCTCATCGTTCGGAAAGCTTACCGCTCAGCTCAAGAGATCACATGATCTCTATAAGCACTCACTAAAATAACAAAAGGAAATACAATTCGTGTACTCGACTGTAGTCTCAAGTCAGCCCATGTTTTCAAAGAACACACAGGACTTTGCTATGCGCCCTGGCACGACATCTTACTCTCATCCAAACAGCGCTAGCATACAAACACACACACTTAACCAAAGGCCATATTTATATAACCTAGGCACCACTAACCACACATCTGAACGTAAATTTTTGTGAAGAACAACACGCAATAAAAGTAACACGTTAGGCCGTACACGCTAGGAGTGCTTAACGAAACCTGCGTAGGTTTAGTGCTAAAAACCCAGAATCAAATAATCTCAAACATAAGCATTTCAAAAACGCTTTCGATTTTATTCTAAAACCTTCCTCAACAATGCTCATTTACTCTCTTAAGACGGTATACAATTTCGCGCTACACCAAGGGGCACAAAGCATACGAACTCCGGCTCCACTCGACAACGCTACCGCGCTTTCAAAGCTAGCTGGCGTACCAAACTTCATTTTACGACTTGCGTGCTCTTCTGTCAAGGAAAATCTCAATTTAACCAGTCAGCTGACTGATGCGGGTCACTGCCTCCGCATAAAAACTTATCTCAAAGCACTTACAATGCTTACAAATACGAGAACCAAACACTGCTGCTAAATAAACTAACTGTGGAGACGACACACGCATACTAATTAAAAAGCAAAAATAAACAAACAAGCATGCTTCTAATAAAACTCCTGTGTCGGACTCTCCAGTTTACAGATGTCCCTTACTTCAACAGTACAAGCGGCGGCCATGGTCTTGGCGGATTTCGAGAGCACCCTACAGCACAACGTGCACGTCCTACAAGCTGCACAGCGCACTCACGCCTCATTCACGATTTCGGCCTGGTTGTGTGTTTCCTTAGCTTCGATTGCCGTGGACATACACACTTAGGAGGGTTTATGTTTCCAGGTTTCGTATGAATACGCCAAGATTCCAAGGACCGCTTTATGGTGCGCCTACTTCCAATTCAATAACCTAGTGTACGACGACTTACGACAAGCTGAGCCTCTAAAGTGAGCACATAATACCTATGAGCACATAATACCTATGACTAACCCAGTAAGGAATTTCGCTACAAGGCAGATTAACACATTCTGCTTTCATTCAAATTGCTGTAACCAGCAGCAAAACAGGAAGCGGCATGTGCTTAATACACTTTAAAAACAAACAAAATTTTCCCTATCTCTTCTGTTGAACTCTGTGGACCTTTTTTGTTTTTATTGGTGTGACCCAAACGCCATGAACCTAGGTAGTGGTCCATTTCTTTCCTAAATTCTGAATATAAATGAAAGGATTCCTCAATTATTAAGAAGTCGCTAAACAATAGCACTTGCTGCCCTTGCACGACACTACATAAACGTGTCCCCAAAGGCAGTGAGAACTATGCTGTTTCCGTAAGAATGGTCACAGAGACTTCAAGAAATTCTGTTTTTTTATAGCAGCATATTTTTGCAGTTAAGGCTGTTCGGACAGGTCATACCAAACATTTCATTGAAATGATTTCAGTAAAGATAGCAACGCTGGTGTTAGCCTTGTAAAAGTGCAAGACCACACCAGTAAATAAGGCGCACTAATAATACAATTGAGATATCCCAAGTGGTAAACTTACGGCTGCACATTTGTTCTGTACTTTTTATTTTATTAGTATAATCTAATCACTTCGCTAGCATGCCAAAGTCCATAGGAAGCCAATGCGTACAACGGCATGTCACAACGCAAGTATTATTCCTGTACGATATTCCAGTTTAAATATTGATTGAGTACAGCTGAATGGAACACGGCTGCACTATTACCGTGTTCGCCGTGAGGCTGTTTACCTGTGTATATATTTGTTAGGCTTACACAGAAATCTTTTTTTTTCTGCGCGGGGATTCGATTTCTTATGCCTGTTTGTGCACGGTCTTGCATGTGCGCATACAAACGCAAGATGTAACTTTTCAATAACGTTTACTAAATTCAACATCTAAAAATTACAGTTGTATACACCAGCGTCCCCGGCATGAGGACAAGCAGCTGCTGAGTTCGGTCACGGAAGCTATCCCGAGGAGCGACCGCAGCCCGAGCAGCATACAGGCTGCCGAAACGAATCTTTTCGCGTGCTTCTTTACTGGTTTGATTTACTCCATCGGCGACATGAGGTACCTTCCGACCACGCACGAAGAAATGTCACATTCACTCTAATAAGGACTGCAGCGCGAGCACGAATGTGCTAGAAGAAACAGACGAAAGGCGAGGCACGGAAAGCAAAGAGGGCAACACGAGCGCTGACTGCAATCCACGAAACCAAAGTAGCTGGGTCTTGAGAATACGGGTCTAAAAAAGTAGGACTGACCTGTGTACTAGAAATGCATTGAAGAAGAATTGCTATTTGAGCTAGTTGGTTTGAATTCATGGTAATAAGGACTGTAGCGCGAGCACGAATGTGCTAGAAGAAACAGACAAAAGGCGAGGCGCGGAAAGCAAAGGACAACACGAGCGCTCGTGTTGTCCTCTTTGCTTTCCGTGCCTCGTCTTTCACACCTGGGTGAAATTGTAGAGCTTCATGATGGTACTGAGAAGCGTTATTAAGCACCTGTTTTTTTATAAAACTGCGTGTAGCTGCAAGGTCAACCATGCACGTCGACATTGAGCAGCCATTGGAGGAAAAAAAAGGCCGATTAGAAATGCAAAAATAGGTCACCGTATCCTGATCAGAGGAGCACAAATAAGCAAAGCCTGCGGTTTATAAAAGCATGATAACTTATCAGTCATATATGCAGGAGGTCAGCGTCATAGTAGCCTCCTTTAGTAATGTCGTCACCGTCCCAGTACACTAAACAAGTGTCCCCAGGCGTGAAGTCGTTGACGTCTTTCGAATGAAAGTTCTGTACGTGATCTGACGTAGTCACTTTCTTCGCGTTGTCTGACAGATATGTGTGCATAGAAAAAGTTGTTAACGATTTAGAGTACTTGGTACTGACAGAGTATTTCATTTTGATCGGCAATACCTAGACCTTAAACACGCCGATGAAAGCTTGGAAAACAGTACCAACGAAGTGCAGCCGTGTTGTGCGTAGCCGCTTTATTGGGAGAAAAAAGTGTTGAAGTGATGGAATGTTATTGAAGATCACCAATCACTATACAACTGGATGCATCACACTATTCGGAAACAGGAATCTCTTATTTGAAAATTAACACAGCAATCTTACCCACAAAATAAAAGCATTCCATCTGTCAGTGGTAATGAGCCTCCAATTGAAGTTGCTTACCCGTGTTTACATTTTTGTTAGGCTTAGTCAGATATTTTTTTTTCTCGGCGCGGGCCGAGAGTCTGTTTCCTTTTCTATAAATATTCGCATGCACGGATTTCCATGTGCGCGTACACACGTACACAAAATGTAACGATCGGGTTTCAGGGTGATGGCAATTTTTCAGCTCAAACCACCCCTAACTTTGAATGTGCTAATGGTCTGTGCACGGGGTAAATAATAGTTAGCTCAGAAATTCATCGAAGCCTTTACGAAATATCAAGAACACGTCTCTAATTTTCAGCGATCATGCGTCAATTTCGTCATAAGTAGTACGGTATTTTATTATGAATCTAGTGTACATGCGTACGTGCATTAACAATTTTTTACACAGAGAAAAGAAGCCTGCATATCGTCATCTGTGCAAGCGGCCGGGGCTGGTAACTCTCATTTTGAAGTCTAGCTAGCAGTAAAGCTAGAGCATCATCAAAGCGTGCATGTGTTTGCATGTGTGCGAGTACATACATCCACAAATTGTAACAAGTTTCAAGCCGATGGCAAATGTATAGCACCTCAAACCACTCCTCTGACTGCGCTAGACGTGGCACTCATTAGCTCAGAAATCCCTCGAGGTCGTCACGAAATATCAAGCACATGTCATCGATATTCACGGATCATGCATCAATTTCAACGTGTGCAGTATCGTATTTTATTAATAATCTGGTGTATACGGATACGTTGTTTACAAAAGAAAAAAAAGCATATATACTATCTGCAGTGTAAGCATGCAAAGTGCATGTAACCGCGCGTGTAAAATAATCTGCACCAATAAAAGGCTAAAAATATGGCGGCGAATAAAGCCCAATAAATAAATGGTGGATGTCTTCGGCATCACCTACTTATTGATATTTGTTGAAATAGCACAAATGACACAATCACGGACCACTTAAAATAACCCAAACACAAGCTCTAGACTGTATTTGGGGATATGTGTGTGTTACTGTGTCATTTGCGCGCTACTTCATTAAATATATAGTTCCTCAACTAGTAAGTTGGTACATAATAAACAATTTATTGGTTCATACGTTTGTTAAAACCACCAAATAACAACGAAAAAGCAAGTTACAGGCATGTGGCAGGGGCTGCCTCCTAAACAGGTGGTTATTTATACCTGACTATATCTACTTCTATTTACGTTCATATATCTATGTGTCAACTTGAAATGAAACTTGAAGTTCTTCGCACACCAGTTAGAAAATTGTGTTCTAAATCTGAAACTCTATGTCAAACCCCGTACCAACTGTGCGAAGGAAGTGGAGGAAAGGAACTACATATTGCAGCGTCATTTAAGAGCAGCAAGAGAAAACAAAATATCTGCAGCATTACCTCTGGGGGCGTTTTTAGCAAGCTGCTAAGCGCAACGCAAGCTCTTCTATCGTTTTATTTACATTTTTTGACAACAGACGGCGTAAAAAATAAATATATCTAATATTTTTGCTCATAGTGAACCCAATCTTCATACATATGATTAACGGGGAGTTTCGCAACTGAAACACATAAGGAGCGAGAACTTGCGGTAACCGTGTTCCGCGATAACCGTTCGTTTTACTATAAGATTCGTTTTTGTGGTCGATTACGTGTACGTAGCTCCAACTGCAAATGCAGTCAGTAAAAACCTTGTGGCTCAAGTTCTTGCCTTATCGAAATGGGGCACTCATGACATGCAACCACATGTACTACAGGTTGTTCGTGGCCGTCACGTACGTCGTTACGTGATGCCAGCAGCAGGCCAGTAGAATAGTAAGTGAATGCACTTCGGATGATCTGCTGAATACCGGCGCCATGCTTCCAAAACGTTATCACTGCTACCTGGGACCAGATACATCGTCGCACAAGGCACCCCGACAGACTGTGTGGTGCCAGCGAAAGCAACAGGCGCCTGCTGCATCAACGGTGAGTTGCGCTGCATTTTCTAGCTTACATAAAACGGTACCACGTTGATTTTCTGTGTAGTACAGTTATCTTGTGGGCTCGAACTATGCAATGTGTACTGTTATATTTGGTCTCTCTGCATTTCGTTATTGCTCAAACGAGTTTGCCGCTCATCAAACATTTTGAATGGTAGCTGTTTCTTTAAACTGGCATGAAAGTTTCCTGGTTTATCATGGTAAATTGAGCTAGCTGGTAAGCTAATGTAATTGGTTGAACGTGCAGCACAGATGAGGATGAGCGTGAGGTAAGTGTGCACCCATTTTGTTTTGTCCCTCGCCTGTATCGCGCTGTACGGCCAACCAGTCTCTCGGTTTGGAGGTGTGTACGCGTTTGGAGGGATGGGGCGAGGGGGAGGAGGGTCTCCGGAAATTTCGACAATCTAGTGTTCTTTAACATGCACTAACATCGCACAGTACACCGGCCTTTACCATTATGCCTCCGCCGAAACGAGACCGGGGTCGAACCGACGACCTTCGGGTCAGCAGCAGAGCACCATAACCATTGATCCACCGTGACGGTTCGTTAATCTTGCCTTTGGTCATCCTTAAATGCAAAAAAAACGCTTTACAAAGACGAAATAAGCTAGCCACGCAAGCAGACTGTACGAGCGACTCTTCCCATCTACGTAGTGTTGTTCGTCCAGTCCGGAGTGCTTATTTATGTGCTAGTTGATATAGAATACTATAATATTAGACGCGCACAAAAAACACTCGCAAAACCACAAACGATGGCGCTTTGTCAAATGAAACGTCGCAAATGACGAATATTGTGATCTTTGGCTTGTTTATGCAAAACAATTTGCATACTCAAGAAAAATGAGTCTATTGATGAAACACTCATTTGCTCATTGTTTTCTTGACACTTTTGGTGATTCTGCATTTTATTAATTCAGACGGTTTCTCCGGTCTCATGAAATTCGAGCCAACAAGCTTTTGCTGTAGACACACACATACTAAGCATGTCACCACTGCTTTACACGTTTTATGCTGGGTGAAATGTTGAATATTTCACGGCATTGTGATTGTAGTGCTAAAAGAGTCTGATTGCATGGTACGACAAAACTAGTGCTTGTTCTATCAAATCTGTCAACATTCTTTGTTTCAGAGTTCTCACCACATATCCAGCTTATTTTGAGCATCTGCTGATACCAGCTGTCACGCTCTTAATTTGATTGATCTGTTTATAGGTATTGAGTGCTTCCGTGCATGAGAGAACCAAAATTCACTATGCCAGGCTATTGGCTCATTCCTGTATTGTTTTTATCTTTCAATTCCCTGCAGACAACCTCCGTTGGGCCATCTGATGGCAGGGTCCTGCTTGAAGATGAGCTAGGTTCCCAATATAGCTCCCTTGTTACAGATGACGAGGTTCCCGAAATTTCAGACAATGATGATATTGGTCTGGAAGACAGACAGGACAACGATCCACAGATGAACAGGCAGATTTCTGACAGCTTGGAGTGTGCCAAAGAAACTTCAGCTGATGAGCCAGATCCACACGACTGTGATGCCAACGATCCAGCTGTTGATCTCTCGAAGTTTATTACGAAGAATTCATCTGTACATCTTCCTTGCATTTCCACAACAAGGTTGCAAGCCATGCTGCTGGTACTCACTTTCGTTGTGGCAGCGGGACTACCATGGATCCAAGTAGACGGCTTGTTGAAGTTGCTCAATGCAATACTTGGCCAAGAGCTTTCTCTGTCCACTGAATATGGGTTTCAAAAACTCTGAGATTGCAGAAATCTAAAATGGTTCAGGACCACACGTATTGCTCAACGGGATATTTGTGACTGAAACCCGTGTTCTCAATGAACAGCATTGTCGCATTTGCTCCCAGGTGTTTCCACTTTCTGCACTGCTGAAGAAAGGAAGCTTTTTTATCCTGATGGACCTGAAGATACAGTTGCAGCAGCTTCTAAAAACAACAAGAAACATTGTTGGCAACAACTTGCAAAAGCTCACTTTAACCTCCTCGAATCGATTAAAAGATATTAGATGGTGTGCTGTACAAGATGCGCCTTGTGCTCAAGATGAGGTGGAGTGACTTGAATTTAACTCTGAACACTGATGACTCGCCAGTCTTCAAATCCAGCAAAGGCTCAGTATGGCCGATTCTGGTCTCCCTGAATGAGTTGCCTGTGCCTCTTCGTTGGAAGAACATTCTGACTGGAGGAGTTTGGTTCACCAAAGGAAGTCCTCCTGCTCACCTTTTCTTGAAGGTCTCTGTTGACAAGTTTCAAGGTCTGGGGAAGATAACATGGTCATTTCTGCAGCAAGTTGTCCATTCTGCCGTGAAAATTGCTTGCCGCTGTGTTGACTCGCCTGCACAAACTGCTTTGCTCATTTCAAGATAGTTCAATGAATACATGGCTATTTTTGGTGCCCGCAGAAAGGAACTCTTGTGGAAGGTAAACAATTTTCTACATTGCTTATTATTGGCACGTAGCAGTCTTAGCTTAGGCACTACCTTGGAAGCAAAAGCTAGACAGTCTGCATGCATTTAACAAAAATGCATGCATTTAGCAACGGGAGCTTCCGCTCTCCACTGTGCATATGCATAAACAATATGTGATCAAATGATCTATGGCGTATGCAGGCATCAGCTTGGAGATTGCTATTTGTGGCTCATTTGAAGCACAGCGACGCGTGTTATCAGGGTGGTATTCATAAAAAGTGCATTCTCAATTGCCAAAAATCTATTAAACGGAACTGCTACTTAAATGGAATTGACTCTGATATCACTGGTTTCATACTTTTTTTGCACACTTGTTCATTGCTCAGGTAATAGAGCTCCTGTTGCATAGAAAATATAGTTTTCATGGGCTCTGTTTAATGAGTCGGCCTTATAATAGCAAAATTGTCCACTGTCTTAATGTATTGATGTCGCAAACTGTCCAAGGAGGCCTTCAATACCTTGCGGCTTAAAAGGTAATATTGTGAGGTCTCTCTTATGAACAGGGTACTAAGTTATGCAGTATCTTAACAAAATCTATTTTCTTGTAGCACACGCTGTTATACACAAGTGTCTGTTACATCAATGTCTTTTATAAAAAGCTTCAATGTTATTCAACTAAGTGGAATTGAACTAAGCGGTACTATTATCCTTCAGGAGCTGTCAAATACCCATACGAAGGAGCGGACATAGTAGAGAGGTGCCATGATGTGGTGCTGTCAACAATGTCTCTTGCTGCAAAGAGGAACTGCACAATTGATGGCACAAAGGGACCATCTCCTCTTGCCAAACTGACATCGTTGGACTTAGTCTGGGGTTTACCTCCAGAATACATGCATTGTGTTCTTGAAGGAGTCACCCAGCAGATCACGGAGCTTTGGCTGACTTCCACTGGCAAAGCCTTCTACATTTGGAACAGAATTGCGGAGCTCAATGAGCGCATCAAGAAGATTTGACCACCAATTTTTTTCACCAGGCTGCCAAGGCCACTTTCAGAAAGGGCCTTCTGGAAGGCAATTGAATGAAAATTCTGGCTTTTGTATTACAGTGTCCCATGTCTTGATGGCATTCTTCCGCCGAGGTACATCACGCATTTCATGTTGCTTTCTGAAAGTGTTTCCATGCTGCTGAAGGAAATTGTTCAAGAGTCCGAGACCTTTTTTATGCAGAAATTGTTGCAGGGGTTCGTTCAGGAGGTTTCCGTAGTGTATGGTGCAGCTGCTCAGACTTTTAATGTCCATAAGCTTATTCACTTGGCGAAATCTGTTAGAATGACTGGACCACTGTGGGCCACTTCGACATTTTCATTTGAAAGAGGCAATGGAGAGGTTTTGAAGTTAGTGTCCGCAGCAAAGAGTGTGCCTAGGCAGATAACTGAACGTAAAGTTACGCACGGGGTTCGCTTAAGGGCCTTGTGACTCTGCCGCTATATTTGAAAAGGCAGCAGGCAATTATTTCGGGAAAGAATACTGAGTAGAGCCAGACCTCTTTGTTTGGTGCTCCTCTGCCTTTTTGTGTTTTCGAGGAAAATGTCCAAGTACTTATAATGGAAGCAGTTGGTGCAGGTGTAACCGTTGCAGAATATTTCAGGGCTCGTGTCGGAGGCATCGTATTGCACAGTGCAAAATACACGCGTTGCAGTGACCATTCAATGATCACTGCATCGTACGTTGCCAAGCACTTCCACATCCTGCACGGTGCCTAGGTAGGGACTGAATATAAAGTAAATTTCGTTTTACTTTCGCCATTAGGGCTCCTTGACATCCACTTAAGGTTCCCTCGTTTTTGGTAGAAGGTATTCAAGATCCATAAATTATTGCGTTCGGCGGATTCTGCTAACAGCTCCCCTCTGGCAGTTCTAGTACTGATTCTTTATTTGCCTACAGCCTGTTCTCCAGCCTGCTTCTTCCTTACCTTGGCATACAAGTCTCCCATCAGTATAGTATAAGTGTTTTTGCCTTACTCATTGCCAATTCCACGTCTTCGTAGAAGCTTTAAACTGACGCGTCATCATGGCTGGATGTAGGGGCGTAAGCCTGCACCACCTTCATCTTGTATCTCTTATTGAGTTTAATTACAATACCCACCACCTTTTTAATAATGCTATAGTATTCCTCTATGTTGCCAGCTATGTTTCTGTTATGTTTCTGGATAAAGAGCCCCACTTCTAGTTCTCTTCTGTCAGCCAATTCTTGATAGCAAAGGACGTGCCCATTCTGTCGCACTGTATAGGCCTCACCTGTCCTCCTAACCCCACTGAGTCCTATTGAATTCCATATAACACACTCAAGCTCGTCGAATAAAGCAGCTAGAGTTGCCTCACTAAATAAGGTTCTTGCTTTAACCGTTGCCAAGCTCAAGTTTCTATTGCGGTCTGTGTGTACCCAGAGATTCTTAGCACGCTCTGCTGCGTTGAGGATCTGACCACCGCCGTACTAAGTTGCTTCGTAGCCGCTGGTGACTGAGGGCTGTGAGTTAATTAGCGGATCCATGTGGGAAGCAGTGGCCGGATACTGCACCAGGGCGGCGAATCCTTCTCTGGTGAGGGAGTGCGTTACCGGTAATGGTCACTGGCGAGGCCACACCCCAGGCCTCTTTACGCAGTTTCATCATCACGCAGATTTTTAAAATCCGGTTGGCAACTGCACGGCACCGGGATTAGAGCCATGGACCTCTTGCATGCGAGACTGATGCTCTAACGACTACGCCAACACTGCACCGCTGATCTCAAAGGTAACACGTCGTAAGCTATCATTCGACAACTTGACGGTGGCTGGTTCCAGCTGATGTATTTTCTACCATTTCTTAGCGTAATAATCATCTGCAATTCCTCGAATGCCATTGAAACTTTTTGTGTGGTCTCTTCACGAAATTTTGTTTGGGTCCACTGAGGTTGCGCAAATTGGCTCCGGCCAAAACTGCGTGCTGCGTGCTTTTGGTGACCGGGCATGGTCGCATGTGCTCTAATAATGTTAATTCGTTGACTGCTCATACCTATGAAGTAATACTGACTAACCCTTTACTTGAGCTATCACCAGGGAAGCATCCTTTGTTAGTTCTTGTGAGGATTTTGTTATCGCGAAAATGAAAAATTATGCACACCGAGCCCTTCCAATACCTATACTGGTTTGAAGAAGTTTCTGTTCTTGCTCTGTTTATTACAAATATTCCGTCTTCGGCATTCAACATTTGTAGACCCAGAACTACACAAATTTCCCAACTCTACTGCAACATTCCGCATTTCTCTGTTGTTGTTTTTTCAGCTTCAGTGTTGGGCATGTGCTTCTGCTGATGCACCGAGAACATAGCATCTTTTTTACAGAACCTTTTTTGCGTAATCTTTCTAAAAGGCCAGGTTAAACGGCCCGTAAGCCAAGTGCGGGTGATATTAGCGCAATGAAGGACGCGTGGCATCGAACAACTAGGCAACGCAGAAACTCTTTTGGCATTACACTGAACTGCTCTGATCTACAACACCGTGGTACGAATGATGTCGCTCTCGATCGTGTTCCGAGTTGTAAAGCCATGTAATAAAGCTATAGATGGATTGAAAAACAGTGTCGCTACAGATGATTCCCGCGATAACTTTTTTATCCTGGCTTTCGTGTTGATGAATAAAACAATTCACCAAAAGAAAGATTTCAAAAACGTTTTCTAAAATTTTTTGAGATATTTATATGTACAACGACTTGAAACTTTTTTTTGTCGGGTACTGCAAATCATAAATCCGTATATGATTTTTTCGACCTAATCTTTATCTCCGGTTCTCTTCTTCCTTTTTGATTAGAAATCACGTAAGGCGATTTTTCTGTCAAGCAATGATATACCACTCACAGGGGTGGACTTAAATGCAAATAGGAGCAAAAGGGGAGAGAGAGGAATGAAGGAAAAGAAGCATAGAATTTTTAGCTGAGGCGGGATGTGAAAGCGTGCACCCATAGTTCGAATACTAGCATTCTAATCACTCGGCTGTCGGTGCACACTGGCAAGGCGTATTGCCGCCTTACTACATTATAGTACAGCAAAGTGGCGGTAATGGCAAGTGACGATCAGGAGAAGGGGACTGACCAATGTGCTTCTTTGGATAAAAGAGGAAGAGAAAAATACTACAAAAGAATGAGGCCAGTGTAAAGAACCGAGAAAATCAAATAAACATACCATTTGAAGACAGAGATAAGAATTGGTATAATGACAAAATGAGAAAGTAAGAGAGATATATTAATAAAGAGATGGTGAAACATATCGAAAGAAAGAGGAAGCAAGAAACGGTAAAAAAGGGGGAAGGAGAAAAAATATAAAGAAAGAAGACGGAAATACAAATAGAAAAAAGAAAGAAACAAAAATAAGTACAGACATTAAAAACGGAGACGATTTAGAGATAAGAGAAAAGAAAAGGTGAAAAAGAAAAAAAAACAAAGAGAAAGAACAAAGAGCCCCAAGCACCGCACTTTATTCAGGATTGGCATGCATAGTGCGATGCTATCCTAATATCTGATCACTGAAGTGTGAGCGCCCCCCCCCCCCCCGATTAAAAAGATCACACCATCTTTCCAAATCAAACCCTGGTGGGGCGCAAAGCAGCGAACGGTAGAAAAGGAGAAGCGAGAGAGGGGACACCAACTGGCATGTTTCAACGCGTACATTAGGCCTGCGTCAGATTTATTTTGCGTGAGTAGACAAATCGGCGGTGTAGCGAGCGGTGGTCGCGATGACAGAGAGAGCGGCAGGTGTTCGGGCAAACTATAGTGAAATGTTGGTTCTAGTCGAGCGGATGAGGCGGCAGCTGTGGGCGCTGCAGTGAGTGCGCGGGAGGTGAGGCAGACAGTGATGTCAGTGCGCACTGCCAAAGAAGCGTGACGTCAACGCAGAGCAGTGGCATGACCTACGTGGCACCACTCCAACAACTGTGGCGAGGGGAACGCGTTGCGGCGTGTTCGTGCAGACGCACGTACGTACGGCGTTACATACGTGAGTCAAAGAGCTGCTTCGCATTAAAGAAGCCGCTTTAAGCATAAAATAACAACACACTGAGGAAACTACCACAACTGCCTCCAACTTTTTATACAAACACGCCCGCTTAATTCAGTATTGTAAGCTCATTACTCAACCTAATTTACCTGAGTGACTGACAGCGATAATTATTGTCTCATTTTGTTGACCTCTTCATACATACCTTATTTGCAAACGTGCCTTTCGTGTTCTTCTCAACGCTGGTCTTTAAGAAAACCGTAAAGCTCAGCCTTGAACACCCTGAATACTGCATGTGTTCACACATTCATAAAAATATGCTTATAAATATAGCCTAACCAAAAGAGGTTTCTGATGCTCTTTAAAGATACAGTAATTTGTATTTGTACTTCATGTAAAACATTCACAACATTTCGGAAAGATGTATTTTGCGAAATGATTTAGATTAGCCTCCGTATAAATAGCGCATGCAGTGATTATAAGAGATATTTTTACCGGGTGCGTGACGCATTGCCATGGATGAAGATGACGTAATGGTGTCTTCAGACTACAAATAGTTCTTCACTTTCATTCATGTGAACTTATTCGTAGCACTAGAAAAAAAGGTCCAGTTGGCTGAGGAAATGCTCGCAAAGGGCGCACCTTTGGAGGCAGAGGACTTGCGAGAGTTGGTGAAACATTGCTTCAGCAACACATACTTCCCATACCGCAAGCAGTGTTACAAGCTGAATGATTGATTGATATATAGGAATTAACGTCCCAAAATTTTTATATGATCATGAGAGACACCTTAGTGGAGGGTTCCGGAAATTTCGACCACCTGGGGTTTTTTAACGTGCACCCAAATCAGTGTTACAAGGAGATCAAAGTAACTGCCATGGGGGCTTCCATTTATGTTGTCTACGGCAAATTTTATCAAATTTTTGTCGTGTGCTGTATACGCTTACAGCCACTTCGCAGCATGATATGCAGGCGTTGGCAAGAGGGGCAGGTCACGTAGCGTTCATACCTGAAAATTATAGGATCCTTAAGCTCACCTTTGAGAGCTGAAGGTTATAGTGATATCACGTGCCTACTCATAGTGCGCACTTCAACCGCTTACTGAAGGCGACGAAAGCTCTGTTTAAATTCCTACGCGACACCGACTTGAACAAGCGACTGTAACAGCAATGTCACACACCGCGCAAGACAAGACTGGACTATGACTGAGTGTGCGCGCATGTGCTGCCGAATGTGCTGTTTCTATCTTCCCTCTCTGCTCTCTTTCATCTCCCCCATCCCTCTCCCATGCGCAGGGTAGCAAACCGGCTGCCTATAGGCTGGTTAACCTCCTTGCCTTTCTTTTCCCTCTATTTTCCTTCCTTCAACCGCTTACTGGTTACTCTTACTAGAACAATTATCATGGTGCCAGCAGGAATCAAACCACGACATTCTACGTTCCAATCAAGTATTCTACCACAGAGCCACACCAGGTATCACAACAGCTTTTCAAGGAATGCGTAATGTTCGTTAAACGTGAATTGTGGTGTTGCTGTGCTGGCTATTCACTCTTATGGGCAGTGCACGCGTAATCATATTACACAGCCCTCACGTCGAGTTAACGACTATTGTAGTGAAGTGACCTTGAACAGAAATTCAATGATTTACCAGTGTCCAAGACCGACAGCTTTGTGTTCATAAGCACTACTTATCAGCTTACCACTTCTGGTGTTGCTACTACGAATGTTGCTGTTGATATCGTTACGCAATAATTAACATGCGACTATTTACCTACGTCTGTGCGTACTAGATTTGTACATATACTAGACATAGTTTTGTAACGTTGGCTAAAAAATACAACACAGTCATCTTGAATCCGGATTCCTCGCTTAACACCCAATCTCAAGGTACGTGACTAGTGGCAAATTTTAAGTTTAAAGCTGATACATTAGGGCTGGCACACACGACAGCACGTAAGTTAGATGCACAACAACCGCTCACGTTTACGCTGGTAAATTGATAAGGTAAATGAAGACCGAGTCGGGTGCTTAGAAAGCCAACACCCCAATTATCCGTACGTACTCGTCAAATCAGGGGCATTTTTACTTGTACAGCTTCGCGAACCTAGAAGCAATCGCAAGTGACATGTAGCCTACACTTCGTGGGCTATTTCAGTGCCAGAGAGATGCAGCATGTTCGGTTCTTAGTGATGTATTTTGTCATAGCGACAATCATAACTCTCTAACGAAATTCTTTGTTTGCATAAGGAGATAAACTGATTCACCTACGACATAAATAGCAAATGTAAACTTAAGAAACTGAAACTGTAAACCTGAAAGGGAATTGGTAACTGATCATAAACGTATGCGCACACTCATTACGACGGTGTCAACTGCAGGTTCCCAGAATATTTGTAAGCAACTATCCGAGGGGCATCTCTTTCTCTACATGCAGTTTTTGTCACTGATGGCATTCTGGTATAGCATCACGCAGAACTTCGTTTGAGCGAGCAAAGCGTATTTATGACGAACGGTCGCAGAACAGGTATTTTACTATCCTGGACTCAAACTATCAGCCCCCGAAACAAACCACCCAAACTTTTCTCTGAATAGCGATCAATTTGCAGTCGTTCGTCGAGCAACTCTTCTGGCTGCGCCAGGGCGTAACATTTTTTTCAGATACCTTGTGCAGCAATTGGAGGGTGTGATGAGCACACATTACAAAGCGAAAGTTGAAATAAGCCGGGACACTGAATTTCAGCTTGCGTTCTGACGTCGTACCTAGAAACTGAAGGCCCTGCCTGCGCTCAGAGGGTCTGTCAGCCTCAATTCGCAGGAAATGAGCCAGCGATGCTGGGAACAAATATCGCTTGTATTTACCAACACGAAGACTTCAGAACAAGCCTTCTGGAATGAACAATTCCCGCGGACTGGTTGCCAGTGGGACATACGGCGCGAAGCATAACAGCAGAAAAACCGGCGCAAAAGTTAATGGCAGAAAATCAAACTAACACGCAACTCGCTGTGGAATGCAAGCCATCAACTCACCTTAGGTGATGCCTAAACCAAGCGTGGCCTCTGCTATGCAGCTTTCACAGGGAAAAAACTTGGCGCCCAGCACGGCCGTCTTCGCGTTCCATCAAGAAGCCGCCTCAAAAAGCCTGCGGGCTGGTCTCTCCCTCTTCTTGTCCGCAAGTCACTTTACCGCTCCCTGCGGCTTTCTTCGAACACAAAAAACTAACACACGCGCATGGGCAATGCGCGTGTGTTTTCCTCGCCCTGCTGCAGATAAGGGCCCGTCGGCCCGACTAAAGCAATCAGAACGAAAAAAAAGTAGTGCGAACAAGTTCACGATACGTACAAGCGAAAATTGAAAATCACAGCAAAAGAGAAAAGATGTCTACATTATTTCAGCGTGTTCTGGCACCTTATTATCTAATAAAGACACAGTTCTTATTCAGAGCTGGCTCCCTAAGGAAAGAGCAGTGTGGTCAGGCATGTGCACTCTAACGTAATATGGTGTTAAAATGGTAGGTGGCTCGTCCTTTTCGGGACTAATGGGGCTGCCATAACCATGAATCTTGCTAGAGACTAACGACATTGGGTCTAACAGTTAATCCCCACACACCAGCTCGAAGGATCAACATTTAGTTGTCACATTTACGCCTTAGCGGGTAACCATTAGTCCTACTATTCACCTCAAAGGGCCAACATTTAGTCCTTGCATTTACATTTTACCAGGCAACTGTTAGTCCCCACCGTTAAATCTTACTGGGAAACAATTAGTTCTCACAGTTGCACCTCACTGGATGAACGGTTGGTCCACTCAAATACTTCAATCGGAAGAACTTTTTATTCCCAGCTCACATATTAATTTTCTATTTGCTCACCACACGGCCTAATACATTTTCACCTGTTCTCCTGCGCAGTGAGAAACAAATGGCGCAAAAGAACACGCGAAAAATTATTTAGCCACCTGTGTGTCACTGATTTCGCATCCACTGCAACAACGAAACAGAAAGGCGAGACATTCAAACTTTGTTTTTCTCTATACACATAAAGGTTCTGTATATTTTTGAAAACAATTTTTAGTAAAATGTACAAGTTCACGTTTGTTGTCACATCTTGAACAGTACTTGTGAAGCTCCGCTGATGGAAGAGATAGATGACAGGCATTGCAGACGTCAGCGCACACAGTTTTTTACATATTGTGTGTCCATGGACGTACAATAAGATTGTAAAAATAGCTAGTCGTGCACACGTGATCGAAGATGAAGATGCACGCATAGGAGAAGTACGTGCATTTTGTTATAAGAACATACCTGTAAAATATGACTTGCAGATTATTTGACAGTCATGTCACACATCGTCAAAGTCACGTTTCAATCCCCGTAGCGCAAGAGCTTAAATGCGGCGGCCGCGGCCATAAATTCGAGGCGCCGCGAACTACCAAGCTGCCATATATTTATATATATTCTGACGTGTATACATGTGGACAATATATATATATATATATATATATATATATATATATATATATGTATATATACATATATATATATATATATATATATATATATATATATATAAAGTGGTTATAACAGAAGAAAAGAATAGAAAGGTGCGGACCCGTAACTGTCTCTCTTTACGAAGACACCTCAACAGGTCAGCACAGGAATGGGGCATGGGGAATAAAAGATATACTGAGGGTAAGATTGGAGAAGAGAAAAAAAGAGAGGTGAGGGTAATTCGATCTGCTTCCGTAATGGTCTCACAAGCCCCCGCGCGCATGCGCAGCTGACTAGGAAACCTGCGAAGAGCCGGAGAGATATCGTCATCGAGAGGAGGACAACGGGTTGGATTGGCGCGTCGTAGAAGGTGCGTGAAGCACTGCCGAAGCGCGGAATCTCTGTACGAAAAAATTGTTGTCCATAGCACTCACTGATAGGAGTTCAGTAGACCTCGATGGGGAGACACTAATGTTCCTTCAGTTCACAAGCACTCAAATGGCGCAGAAGTCTTGAGGAATGTTATGAGGGCAGCTTGCGCGCGCTTCACCAGGCATGCGTGCGTACAGAGAAAGAGAATCCCATCAAAAGTGGTGGTTGAGAGTCTCAGTTGGCTGTAAGCACAGAATAGTGATCTCCGCGCGTCCGAATACTCCTCACGCTAGAAGATTATGTGATGGAGTGTTTCGGGCTGCGGGCAATGACAGCAGTTTGGGTCTTTCCGTCCCAACTGTCTATGAACCCGTTCCGCCGTGCGGTAGCAGCCGATGCGCAGGTGGAGAAGGAGGGCACGCTCTTCTCTCGAAAATCCAGTTTTCGAGATTGAGCGTGGTGGCGGCCCTGCCGCAACTCGTGGGTCTCGGTGGCAAGCGGTGACGGAGCACCGTGTGTGAAGCCGCGCTACGTCGAATGTGCTCACCGCTGTAGTCGCAGGGGTATCCGGATAGTGCGCATCCTTGACGAGCTCGTCGGCCGCTTCGTTGCCAGATATTCCAACGTGCGCAGGTATTCGATGCAGCACAAGATCACATCAGAGGTCCTGCACTGCTTCGAGCTTTCGCACGATGAACATGGCAACTGGAGGTCTGCGTGAGTCCTGCGCGAGCAGTGGGAGAGCAGCACGTGAGTTCGAGAGAACGGCACCCGACGGAACTCTCAGTTGAATGAGGGCATCGGCGGCGAGGTCGAGCGCGGCGAGTTCGGCTATTGTCGAGGATGCCTCGCAGACGGGGCGGCACTGATTGTGAAGCTCTAGCGAAGGCACCACACACGCAGCCGCGACACAACCGTCGCTCAACACTGAACCGTCAGTAAAGACGAGGAGTCGCTCCGCGAGAAGTTCGTTGAAAGTGGCGGCAGTTTCGTGCTGAAGCGCATTATCTGGTGTCGTCCGCTTGCTTTCCACTCCCGGTAACCGCGTTAAAATCTTCAGAGGGCGATGCTGGCAGGACAGGGCACTAGAGTCATTCACATCCGAAGAGCTCCGGACAAGGGCGTTGAATGCGCAGCGCATTGCCCCATCCGTGATTGCGGAAGTGACGAGAGCCAGAATACCAGCTGCTGTCTGTGGCACGAGTGTTTCATACGCTCTATGTGATTTAGCGCTCGAATATCGGCCCGGAGTGACAGCGGCATGTCTCCCGCCTCAGCGAATGTTGGACCGATTTGAGATGATGTGCGCAAGCTGAAAAACTAGCAAATCGCAATACTATGCGCTGCGTTCATTGTCTCCCAGTTGGAACGTGTAAGCGCCGAGAGAGGAAGGCCGTACAAAATGCGTGCCGTAGCCATTTTGTTGTAGATTCGGAGAATTAGGGAAGGTGTGCATCCATTGCCGCGAGCAGGAAGTGCTCTACCGGTGGAGGCGACCTTTCGTGCGTTTCAAAGCTGGTCGCTGACCGCCGGTGACAAGTTGAGGCGTTGGTCCAGCTGCGCTCCGAGGTAGGTCATTCGCCTCTTCCAAGGGATGGGGATTGTTTGTAGAGTGAATTTCGGTGTGTAGGGCTAAGCGTCATAGCTGGGGTGCAGCAGCATCGTTTCAGTCTTCGCCGGTGAAAGACTCATCCCACTGCCCGTGATGAACGCGTGAATAGAATCCAGAACGGTTGGGACACTGGTGCGAATACTCTGGCCACTAGGCACAGGCCCCGTCACGAACTCCGCAATGTCTTCCGCATACACCGCCCCGCGCACATCACAGGAAAGAGCCCGGGGAATGTATTTGTCGATGTCAGCCACGGCGAGATTTAACAAGGGCCTGAGTACACTGCCCTGCGGAAAACCGGCACTAACGGGACGCGGCGCGCTAAGGACTCCACCGACGCGCATACGCACGGTTCTGCCGCCGAGGAAGGCAGCGATGTACATGAAGAGGAGACTGGTCACTTGGAGATTGCGCACAGCGTTCAGGATTGTGCGGTGTGGCAGTTAGTCGAATTCCTTCTCGATGTCTAGCGGGATGAGGTAGCTGGCCTCTCCTTTGTGCTGTGCCTCCTCTAGCGTAGCGATGACGTCGGCAAGGGCGTCGGCTGTGGCACACGAAAGGCGGAAGCCGCACTGCGAAGGCGAGAAAACATCCAATGCCTCGGCAATCCATTCAAGTCTCCTCAGTGCCATGGCCTCGAAAGCTTGCCAGCTGTGGAGGTAAGGGAAACAGGGCGATGAGAGGCTGGCTTTGAGGCGGGTGCCTTTTTTGAACACGAGGACGACGATGGCTTCGCGCCACTATTGTGGCACTATCCCCGTGCGCCACACGTCAATGTAGGCGGCCAAGAGCACTGGGAGCTGGGACTGATCGATGTTGCGAAGCATCTGGTATATCACGCCATCAGCGCCGGGTGCTGAGCGCCGTTTGCGTGACGCCAAAGCCAGGCGCGACTCCCCGAGAGTGAAATATTCAGTAATAAAGCGCGTACTTGATTGCGCATGCCGGCGGTGAGAAAAAAGCGGTGCGGTTCAAACCACTCTCGGCGATGGTGCAGCGGGAGTTGAGGAACCTCGGGCGAGCTTTCGGGAGCACTGAGGCGGAGGGTGTCAGCCAGTAGCTCGGCCAATTGCCGGTAAGTGAGACAATGTGCAACAGCAATGGCGAGGGCTAGGAAACGTAACTCAACGGGGCAGAGAACGGCACTGAATATCCTCAACGCACGCGCGGAGCGTCGCGGATTGTCCAGCGTGACGCATAGACTGCCCCAGTAGTCGTCGCGTCTTTGCACTGCGTGTCGGAGCATGCGGAGTCAAGGTGATTATAAAGTGTCCAGAGCTCCTTGCGGTCGCTTTTAGTCGCATGGCACTGAAGCCTCCAGCAAGCCGCGCGTATATTGAGAAGTTTTATGTCCGGAAATGGTGTTTCCTCTGGCACTGTGCACTTGCGCAAGGCCGCGTCGACACAACGGGCCGCTTGCGAGAAGTAGGCGACATCGGAATGTGGGGAGGCAGCCGAGAGTTGCCGAAAACGCGACCAGTCAGTAGCAGTATATGTGCAGGTGCCCGCGCGGCGCCGATCAAGTGGCTCTAGGTGGAGGGGGGAATGATCTCAGCCTCACGTGTCTGCCTCCCTCTTCCATTCGTACCGGCAATGGTCACTCACAAGTGAGAGGTCTATGGCATTGCTATTTAAGCCGCGACGTACGAAAGTGGGACAGCCTATATTTAAAATAAGCAAGTCAGCCCCAGCAATGGTATCAAACAGGTCTCTGCCTCTGCAGTCTATGTGGTCACCTTGTGACCACATAGATTACACAGTCATAGATTACACACAGTCATAGATTACATAGATTACACAAATTACACAGTCACCTTGTAGGCGTCGCACCAATTGGTCACGAATGCCGTGTCCCATCTGTGGACAGGATGGACATTAACACACGCCATTGCCGCGTCGCACTGCGCGAGACACACATTAACCACCACACATTCAACCTCACTGCACAAAATGTAAGAAACATTAACAGTGCAACATGTCGAGTCCATTGCGCACGTAGATGGAGGCGTAAGAGCGGGCGGGAGAATGTGTGGGGTCGCACCACACATCTAAATCGCAATCGCGCACTTGACACCTCCATGTACAATGGTAGCTCGAGTAACCAGTAAGTCTACATTCGCTTCCGCGTACATAAACCTCCTGTAGTGCGACGATGTCGTTCTCGTTGAGCCGTAAGTACTCAGCGAGCTCACTGTGACGGCGGCGCAAAGAACGACAGTTCCACTGAAGGATGCGCGACCGCCGTGCACAGTTTTTACTCTCTTGCTGTGTCAAAGCTTGTTGCGTTGCCAGCGCTGCTATGCAGAGCAGGAGAACGGAACAGTGGCGAGGGAGGAAGTCCAATGCGGCACGAACTACGCCCGCCAGCACTGAGACCACCGAGGTGTTCTCTGGTGCGGTGGTGGTGTTCTTTGATTCATGAGAAGTAGAGCCACCAGCGGCCGCCGCAAATGAAAACACCTCTCAAGTGGCAGAATTTTGTGCTGTGGGGTTGTTCTTGCGAACAACTGCAAAGGCTTCGTGGTGTGTCAGGGGGCCGGCCGGTTGCGTGCGGACCTCTAGTAGCGGACGCGCTTGTTTCCAGCGAGGACAACGGGGTTCTGTGGCCAAATGAGTGGGGCCTCAGAATATGCAACGCGGGCACTGCGTGGCGCAATCGACACGCGGATCGATCGGAGCAATCGGCACGCGCGGCGCAATCGGCCCGCCACCGCACGCACAACGTTCATGTGCGATGCAGGTGATGTCCGTGTGGCCGTAGCTACCGCACCATTTGCACTGCACTGGACGAGGGTGGCGGGCACGGGCCGGGCGTCGTTGTTTGTAAAGTTCGATGTCCTGTGGAGGTTTCTGTCCAGTGAACATGATGACGACATTGCTTCCGGTTCGCCTGCATTGCAGTACAGGGAGCTGCGATGCGATGTTGTCACGCAGTTCCTCCTCCGTGAGTGCTGGGTCGACGTTGGAGATTACTCCACTGCAGGTGTTGGTTGACGCTTGCCTGGCACGCACGAGGATGTCGCAGATGTCGGAAACTGCGAGGTGTGTGAGCGGTGCTCCCGCGGCAACATCGACCACGATAAAATTGCGGCCGAAGTTAATTCACACGCGGTGTGCTCCCTCAACTGCTGCTAATTGTGCGGAGATTGCCTCTTGTGTCGCAGGCCGAAAGGAGTTTTTCCTCGCGGATGGCCTGTAGAGGACGGTCTTCAGATTGGAAGTGGACTGCAGGGCCCGCAGGTAGCCGAGACTGTGGGGTACATTTTTGGGTCGATAACGAGGGTTTTTGTACCCCTAGTTTTTTTGCCGTGTGTTGGTAGTAGGAACCTATGGTTCGCAGGATTTGGTGCCGTTTGGAGCACCTGTGAATGGGAGTGAAGAAAATGATTCCTCTGGCGGCCCCAGCACATAGCTGTTGCAAGCAAGGGGGTGCGGCTGCGTTTCTTGAGATGCGCTGGATTCGTTTACATCCAAGCGTAGCTGAGTAGACGATCTTGAAGGAGGTGTAGTCGGGACCTAGAGGAAAACTTGTTTTTCTCCCTCGGCTTGTAGGGTAGAGAGGGCTGCCTTTCCAGGTTTTCCTGTGTAGTCAGTCACGAAAGGGGACGAGAAGCCCTACTCCTTCTGTTCCAGGCAGCTCTCTTCTACAGAGGTGTTGAGAGAGGAGGCCGGCATGTTGTGTGACCATGACGAGGAGGAGGTGGGGGATGACGTTTCAGGAATGGGGAAGAACCACTGCTGGCTGCGTCACTCTTCTGAGGGGAGGGGGACAGCTCACATGCTGTGTTTTCTGGGTAGCTAACTTTATTAATGCTGGCTTGTAGTTTTGTTTCCTGGAACTTAGACTGTTTCTGCAGGATGGCGGGCGTCCCTAAAATGGCGGCGGTGGCTCTCTGCCTTCTTGTTACTGGGCGCTTTTAAATGCGAATCATTTCTTGGTGAACTTCGACGACTATGAGCGTATCTATCTATCTATCTATCTATCTATCTATCTATCTATCTATCTATCTATCTATCTATCTATCTATCTATCTATCTATCTATCTATCTATCTATCTATCTATCTATCTGCCTATCTATCTATCTATCTAGCCACCTAAAACTTTTAGCACTCGTGGCGATTTAGATTATGGTATCGATACCAAACTTGGTATGGGATAACGTGACTGTATTGTGAGCATATTTACCTAGTCATACCATGAAAATCATGCCATGTATGTCATGAATGTCATGATTTACATGTCATGTTCTTGCTGCTCTTGCGGTAGTTTCATTCACATGACATGTTGCAAAACTGTTATGTTATGGCATGATAGCATGGTGAACACAAGCGCATGACCCTAACATAAAATTATACCATGCTTGTCATGTAACCACATGACTACATACCATGCTCATGATGCACTCTCGGTCATTTCGCTTGCGTCACATATACCTATGATTACAAATAAGCAGCGCACGACGTTTACAAAAGAGAGACGATAGGGACCACCGCTGCACTCTCAACTAGTTTATTCCGTAAAAGAACTTGGTTATTATACAACAAGACGGTGTACCACGAGCTACAATGACAACGTATTTTCTAAAAAACCAACTTCGCAATCGCTCAAAGTAATCGATGCTTGGCTTATACAGTAATCTTTTCTTTTTGCGATGTGGAAGGCCTCGATCACTTCCCTTGTCAACTTATCTCTGTGGCTGGAAAGAATTTTAGTCTCAGAGAACAGCGGGGAGCATCCACATTCCAAGCAATGCCGTCTTAAGTGCGAGTAAGCATTATTAGCTAATGCTCTCTTGTGCTCCGTTAACCTTGTATTTATGCACCGGCCCGTTTGACCGATGTACATTTTCCCACATGACATGAGCAAACAGTAAACAACCGCGGTTCTGCACTCAACAAACGAAAATGTACATCGGTCAAACGGGCCGGTGCATAAATACAAGGTTAACGGAGCACAAGAGAGCATTAGCTAATAATGCTTACTCGCACTTAAGACGGCATTGCTTGGAATGTGGATGCTCCCCGCTGTTCTCTGAGACTAAAATTCTTTCCAGCCACAGAGATAAGTTGACAAGGGAAGTGATCGAGGCCTTCCACATCGCAAAAAGAAAAGATTACTGTATAAGCCAAGCATCGATTACTTTGAGCGATTGCGAAGTTGGTTTTTTAGAAAATACGTTGTCATTGTAGCTCGTGGTACACCGTCTTGTTGTATAATAACCAAGTTCTTTTACGGAATAAACTAGTTGAGAGTGCAGCGGTGTCCCTATCGTCTCTCTTTTGTAAAACGTCGTGCGCTGCTTATTTGTAATCATGAACTATCACCAACTCGCCCAACTTTCGGTTTTACTGAACATATACCTAATTTGGTATTACGGTACGTGAATGAATGATGACATCTGCCTGGTAGAAACATGATAATCATGAGATGCGTGTAGTCATGTTCTCACGCATCATGAGATGCGTGAGAACATGACTACATGCCACAGTCAAGCCGCCAATACACTTCGACTTGACCCGATGCGCGTGCGCGCCAGCGTTCGTGTTGTCACGTCACGCCGGCGTTGCTATGCCAGGCGCGGTCTTGCATATATGCTCGCAGGCGCGCGCTGCGTTGCTTGACGTATGCGCGTTTCAGCTTGTCCGGCGTGCCTCCGTTTCGAAAAGAGGCCGACGCAGTACTGTTTAGTTAACGTATTCGTGCCAAATTCAGCATGTCGCATTTAGCGCTGCCGTCGGGCCATGCCGTTGGACGCAGGTCCCACCGGTCGCGCTTGGCGTCATAAAGAGTGCTTGCGTTTTGCTAACGTATAGGTGCCCAGCGTGCGTGTGCGCCAACGTTACAGTTACGTATATTGGGCCCTTCATGATGCACTCGAGGCCGTTTCGCTAGCTTTATATATACCAAGTTCGGTGTTACGTGACGTCAACGAACGGCAAAGGTATACGAATGGCGCAAACATGATAATCATGAGACGCGTTACATGTAGGAACATGGCAACATACCACGCTCATAGCGTGCTCGAAGCCGTTTCGCTAGCTCCACATATACTAAATTTGGCATCACGTCACGTGAATAGATGACGCAGGTAAATAACACATTCAAACATGATAATCGTGACATGGAAGTCGTGTACGGCGTAATTTACCTCCGCCTCGTAACGTTCTGGTGATTTGAAAGTTGCATATCAACCTTCCTTATTCGTGCTTTCGATATCATTGATTCCCACTGTATGTGGGATCTGCCAAGTTTTTCGGTATGAAGTTTTTTGCCCTTCGTGCCCGGAGCCTTGAATCAGCGTTGCGCGCGGTCTGCTGCGGAGGTTTGGACAGCGGGCCTGTGGCTGCCTTGAGTCTGCCTGCCCTGGTACGAGCGCTGCAGGTTGGTGAGGGAGTCGGCGGGCTTGGTCAGCCGGGCATTCCTGTGTGCAAGACCTGTGCCGCGGTTTTGAGCAGTAGGTGCCTGGCCTTGGCTCTTTCTGCCAAGCCGAGGGTATAACCGGACGGGAAGCCCTCAGGTAGGCCGTCCGCCATTAGCGATTGCATTGAGGGACTGTCCAGAGTGGCGCCATAGAAATAAAGTAATCAATGATAAAAAATGAAAAAAGGGGAATTGAGAAATCATAGGCTAAACGTTGGATCCCTAAAAAGGGCTGCGCTTGAGAGTGCTATTCAAGATTTAGACGAGAAATAAGTACGCCCACGGGAGTGAGCAAAAACTGCCAAAAATAAAGGACTGGGATTCGGGGAAAACACGTCTGCTCCGTGTGTGGAGTGTCGCACGGCGCCACAATATGTACGCACCATCGAGACCAAGCCGCCAACAAAGCGGCGAGTTCTAAGCGAGCGCTGGCATTCAGCTCGAGAAAGCCAACGCGAGAGCAAAAACATGGTGTTGCACGCGCATCGTCTGCCACCAAAGAACCTCGAACAGAAGAGCGACCGTACGCTGGGCCGCTTCAACGAACAGCGCCGAGCTGGTTTGTAGCGAGTGCCTAAGAGAGAGAGAAACTTTATTTTAAAGAAGCAACTTTATTTCGAGCGCCTAAAAACTGACGGTATTGTGGCCCTTTCCCAATAACTCGAGCGAAGGCGAGTGCAGCTGGCAGATGGGAGTCCACTGCCCCAGCAGCCGCCAACGGCCGGCGCCAAGCTGCTTCCGACCAATTGAAGGGGAAGCCAACTGTAAGGGTGCGTTCACACTTGATAAGTGAAGAGAAAACGAAAACGCCAGAGCGGCTGGAAACCCGCGACTGCGCGTGTCGAAGATGGTCACATTCGTTCTGCCCCATGCCATCACCGCTTCCGTGACTACCTTGAGCATTATTTCGATTTTGCCTGTTTCCCGGGAATTACAGTTCATACCAATGAGACATCCCCCGCTACGCCACCGATTACCAAAGAGAGGGAAGACCACTGAACCCCTTGTCTATCCAGTTCCCTCTTGGCTACGTGTCTCAATAACTTTCCACATACAGGGATTCGTGCTGGGGCCGGGAAGTAAGAGACGCTACGACCTGTTTCTGTTTACTGATTCATTAAATGTAATACTAACTGCAAACATCGTATACCCGCGTACATCAACCACTGCACAAAATTATAACACAAGATTTACACACTCGCGACGTGCGACGCAGGATACATAAGGGAAATTACTTTGACAATACAATGGTGCAACGATACAAAGTAAACACAGGCCGACACAAATGATAAAGTCATTAATTAATAAAACCGCGCAATGTCTAAATATGCCACATCCCTTCCCGCAAAGCTCGTTAAAGTAAAGGAGGTGAAGTTCGTCTCACGAATGGTCCACGTGGTCAGTCTTCACCGTCTTCGTCGTCTTCGTTGTCTCTCTCGGCGATTTCCATCTTAATCTTCTTTCATAACGTTCTGCAATCACTCGTTTACTCGTTTCCCATCTCCAACTTTCATTCCTCGTCATATCATCTCTGCCTCAGTCATCATCCCATCGTTTTTCATTGCTATCTCTTCGCACCGTTATCTTCCTTTTCCATTCCGTCTCTCTACCAACTCGAGCTCATCGCATCGTCTATCTGACTCTCTTCGCATCGTATCTCTGACCCCCTCTTATCATCTCGTAGTCCCTTTTTGTTGGACCCGACTCCGCCCTACCAGGGCACCAAACCAGTCGCCACTCCACGCGGCATATCTTTTCTTCTCAGTCCGAGTGTATCATCTTCGGCGGCCGCCCCCGCGGCCTACACCAGTAGAAAACCCTCTTCCAAACAAAGCCGAGCAAGTAACAATGTACAAACTCAAGCCTTAGGGAGAGTGATGGGCGAGCCGTCCGAAGATACTTTAATTACGGGCGAACAATGGTGCCGATGCTTCCGGTACTTGGTGAGCCGATGTCCAGACCAAGTCTCAACGTTTCCATGCAGCTCGGTGTCTCCCCCTGAATTCTCCGTAGCCGCCGCTTCTTCGTCATTCACTGCTGGGGGTGGCTATCCGCGCAGAACGCAGTAATGAGTCCTGAAGCCACGGAGGCTGACAGAAGTCAGACCGGACCCGGCACAGGCGCTGCGGCAAAGGTCGCATTTCCCGAACCAACAAAAGGTGCTCTGCTGCTCCCCCATGCCACAAATTTGAAGGGTGCACGCGCATTATCTCCACCGTACCCTGTCACACGGTCTGTAGACGACAAGGCGCCGCCCGGCCCTCGTGTTTGCGCGGGGGGAGCGCGTGAAAATAGTAGAAATAATCCTTCCGGTACTCCACTCCGGAATGGCCATTCGTTACACCGAAGGTTTTCTTTTCCTTTTTTTATGCGTGGGTTTGAGAAACGAGCGTACACATCTTGAAAGGAGTGGGGTTCAGTCCGTGTTTGCGGGGACGTCACACCAAATTCTAGTTATTCACGCAAAGCAGTGAAAAGAAACATCTCGCACTTTTTCAATCGTTGTTTTGGGAGATAAACCAGGAGAAACGACACGTGAACGCACCGGGAGCGGCGGCGGATTCAACTAGCTGTTCACAAACGCGAGGCACGTTGGGCCATGCTGACTTGCTGCTGCAGCAGCGTCTAATTCCGGAATTCTTGATGATCATAATCTAAACCACGCTCTCGATGAATGCGTCCTCGTCGACGCCGCCAAGCTTCATCGTGCTGCATGGGCAGTTCACAGTTTGAGCCGATACGAGGGAGTTTTAGCTTGTACGTACACTTCTTTACGTTACCGTGCTACCGGATACCGGATAGAATCTGCGCATTCGCGGGTCTTCGCGGAACGTAAACCTTCATGTTTCCCGCCGGATCAGATTGAAAAGTTTACGTTTCTTTACGTTTCCAGCCTTATCTCGCACATCCACCTTCGTTCGTAGAAACACGTCGTATCGGCATTGCGGGGACTCGAACCATCAATTCGCTATAACCAGAAGTAGCCGAAGTGCGAGCGCCAATGCTCATTACATCGGTTCAGCCGGATTACATAAGCTGGAATGGTCTAGAACATATTTGCCGTGAACGTGTGAATTCCTGACAAGCTGGAGGGTAGTGCCATCTAGCGGGGCAATAGTGAACCACGTAATCACAAAGTGTTATTGCAGAAACGTCGCTCATTGCAAAAAAACGTGCACCACCGTTATTACAATTGAGTTACCTTTTTAATCATTCTCACCTCAATAACATTACGCGGAAGCCAACGTGTTCATGACTGTAATTGCATGAAGTGTCACAAGATGTCGGCACCAACGCTCCAGTAGCCTTGTATTTTTCTTTTTTTGCGCATACGAAGATACTGTACGCAATTAAACAAGTTCTCGTGATTTCGCCACAATGGTGACTCAATCATATGTAAGTTAAATGCAGTTTATATACAGTTAGCATTACCATTTATAGTTAGCAAAAACGTAAAGGTATACGCGTTTAGGTACAAACGGGAACGTTTACGTATGAAGAGCTAAAACGTTGAAAGATATCCGTTCCAGTAAAATGGTAAACGCGAACCAGTATCCCGTAACGTGTTAACGTGAGGAAGTATACGTACAAGCTATAACTCCCTATTCTAAAGACCGTAGCGTTTATCACGCTGCGCTGAACATGCAACGCTTGCACGAAAAGGCGAGTGTTTCCAACGCTTCCCTAAGACGATCCGGTGGTGGCACCTACCCATCGCCTTGCCTTCTACAACTTATCACCTCTAAAATGGGCGCGCACACGCGTCTCAGAGCCACTGCAAAACTGCCGGATGACGCTCATGTCTCACGTGTGACGGGACTTGATGCGCTCGTTCGCCTCCGCTGCACGCCCGAGGCACTCTAACGCAGCACCTCCAGAATACCATTCACGGATTTTCTTGCGCAGAACATCGAATAAATGTCTTCTTCACTCTATCCACACGCAGGAATATCATCTTTTGACGACATTTGCAGATTAACATGCAGATATAGGGCCAATTTTTTTGCCTCTTGATAAGAGAGTATTGATGACGGTGATGTGGAAATTGTAAGTGCGACCACTGTCCTCTGTTCTGAAGTGCTTGGAGCTGAGGATGTGCACACCCCTGTTTCTTTTCTGTATGTACAAGCACAGGCGTGCTTATCGCGATTGGCATGGGTTTCGCTTATTAGGACTCGACCTTGAACTACCACATAGCCTTGTACTCGTACGTGTGGGGTGATGCTACGTAAGTGAAGGAGACATGTGTATGCTAAATGTAGCGCCTACAGAATGCCTCGGAACATAGCTAATTCGCCCAAAAAACACAAATAAAGAGGCGTCCGCGTCCTTGATTGCTGCTGCTGCTGCTGCTGCTTCCGGCAGCTTGCCCTTTTTATTTTTTTTTATCTTAATAGGTAGGTTTCAAGGTGCTCGATCGAACGCCTACGTTTCAGGTTTCCTCTTTCTTTTCATTATCTGTCGTAAGGACGGCTCACAGCACGCAATGCGACTTATGTACATCTGTGAATGAAGCAGTTTGCCGATCTTCCAGATAGTCGCGACGGTTAGCCGCATCCGCAACTCCATAACACGGCAAAATACAACGACAGCACCAAACAATGCGTTTTAATGGGCAATAGAGTAACATCAAACACAAATCTATAACGTAGTCCTATACATGACAAGCAACGCCCCTTCAACAAGGCGAGTTCCCTGACGCCCGGTCACCACGTGTGTGCAGAATTTCGCAGAATGGCTTTCAGCTGGACAAGCTTCTCTGCCTAATCCACCTGAGAGTGGTCCACTCGTGCGCCGATTCCATTGATAGTGTATACGGGCTTCTAACTCTTCATCCGCACTGTCTTCGTAATCTGTTCGCTTTTTCTCATCGAATAGGTAATCCCAGGTGACTGTAGCGCGTGTAGACTGTGGCCGAACAAGGAACACCGCCGACGTCCATCTTACGGCTGTGCAGTTTATCGCAAATCTGGCGCCTGCGTCAGCCACATTGCCGAACTTCTTTATCTGCCGGGTATGAATGCATGTCGACGACGGCTTTTCCTCGTTCTTGGGAAAAGTTAGTCGAAACATCCGCTCCATCATCTCTCTCTTTCGCACTATCAACGGCGTCTGCTTTTTTGTGTGCCGGTGGGCGTCCCCTTTTCGCGGTGGTGGTAGCAGTGTTCTTTGACTTTGTGGCGCACCTTCGCCGCACTGTACGTTGCAGTCCCGTGACCGGCCCGCTGAAGCAGCTTACAGCTGGCGGCCGCCGATCTCTCGAAAGCGGTTCCTGGCTCTCGTTGAGATTTGCGATATGCACGTCGCGCATCCGCTGCCCGCATTCTGGACTCGGCGAAGAAATAGTTTCTTTCTTGCAGTCCGAAGGTGCGGGCATTGCATGTTTGCTCCATGGTCTGCTGCATATGCCGACGAGTAAGCAATGACTCTTTCTTTGATGCAACCGCACCTTGACAACCAGGAAGCAGTGTGCAGAGTACCGTCGTCATCAGCCTCCGGGTACGTGTGGTCGGTGTCGTTAGAGCGTGGTCGCAACCGGTCGAGGCAGTCATATCTTTCGCCGTCGGGATGTTGGAGGAGCCGCGGAAGAACCTAACCTTGACGAGTATTCCCGATTGCGGCCTCAAGTTCACAGCTGCCAGCGCACCTTCTGGAATCTTCCGAGCCTTCCGGGAAAACCCGTAGTCGATCACTATAGGTCATATGTTCCAAGACCAACAATCCCGGTACCTGTAGGTATTAGTAGGTCCCGAGGCGAACCGTTCTCCGGCAGGACTCCTCTCGCGTTCCTCACGACTGTGTCCAATTCTGCGGGAAGCTTCCGCTCTGCTTTTTCAACCACGATGACTCGGTCCTCTCCAGTGACGACATCGTATGAGCTTGCGTTGCAGTTTTCCCTTTCTGAGCACTCGTAGTTTGTTGATAATAATGGCGGAGTGCCGATCTTGCCAATGCCCATTCGTCCGTGGCTGACCGCTGAAAAGCCCATCGTTTCAGAGGCGCCAAGATCCGGTGTTTGTGTCTCGTATGCGGCAACGTCGCAGCGGCGTTTGTACTTTTGATCAGTGTTCGGCAGCTGCATTGTGAGGAGGGCGAAGAGTTCTGGAAGGTTTGCTTGCCTGTTGGAGAGACGGCTGCTGGAAGCGTCAGCCGTCGGATCGCGAAGGGTGGAGTCATCTTGGGGCTTCCACCTGCGGCGCTTGGTGGCAACGGCGGTTGACACATCTCGATGTTGTGCAGGCTTGCGGTGGTATAAGTAGATGTTTCGGAAGCGTTCGTACTGTTATCTGGGTTTTGATGGAAGAACTGGAACACTCTATCCGTGAGCTGCGCGGAGCTGGTAATCCGACGGTGAATCTAGAGATCTAGCCGGCGAATGCTAGCCAGTCTCGTGGAAGCAAAGCTTTGGTTGGTTGGTTGGTTTCTCAACACCTTGGCGCAACCCACCTAGGGGGATAGGCCATGAATGTGACGGTACGTTGCTTTTTAAATTAATTCACTTCTTGAAAGAGAGTGTTGGATTAATTAGGTAATATAGGTATAATAAAAAGGTGTTAAATTTAAAAAAAACCTTGAAAAGAAAATATATAAACATACAAAAAAAGAAAAAAAATTATGCTTAAAGCAACTGAAGTTACCTATTTTTAGCATTCCATTCTTTTAGATTCTCGTAAGAAATTAGTAACAGCGGTAAAAACACTCCTGTGGCTGAATCGAAATGCGACTGCGCCAAATGAAAGAATCACCGGAAGTGTCAAGTTCAAGCCCAAGTTTCGTAGGGTTCTTCTAGTAGATTTTCCCTTTAAGTTTTGAATTTTCCGCATGACAAAAAGAAGTGCTCCAAAGATTCCCTCTCATTACAATAAAGGCACAAAGGCGAGTGTGCCAGACCCGATCTGTGAAGGTAAAATTTCAATAAGGGGACTTGACAACGCAGCCTGGTAATTACTATTCTTCCTTCCTTGATGATCACCACTTGTTCTTCCAAGGGAACTTTAGCTGTGTGAAGTCTCATACAAACAAAGGGGATTTTTCAAAGTTATTGGCCGTTGTGCGTTTTTCAAAGCGTGCTGCTGTGATATATTCCGAAGTAGGCAAAATAGGTAAAACAGGACAATCAATGGAAGATACAGCTATTGAATCTGCATGCTCATTCACTGCTAAACCTCTATGGCCTGGTACCCAAACTAGTCGAACGAGTCACACATGTGTAGGAATGAGCGAGCAGAAAGTTTCTAAGGTACGCGAAAAAGTTGGTGAGCTTAAGGCAGTACAGACCAAGAGACAGTCTGTTAGAACAATCATCGCTGATAGATCTTGCGGCACTTTACGCAATGCAAGGACTATTGCCAGTAGTTAAGCTTGGTAAATAGGTGTAAAGTCGGGTAATCGAATTCAGAAAGCCCAATCTAGAGAGGGTGATACGATTCCTACACCAGCCTTCTCTCCATAAACCGAAGCGTCAGTCGCTATCACAATGGATGTTTCTAGATTGGCCAAATGATCTTCCAAAATGCCATTTATATACTGATATGGTAAATTTTTTGCATTCTTGGGATATACATCGTCAAATTCTATCCTAAATGCATCTACAGTGTTGAGCTCCATTATTTACTAAAGGTTAACTCTTAAGGGCTCCAAAAATTTCTGAGTAAATATTACTTGAGGACACCTTAATTTAGGCCATTGGTGGTTGAAGAATGAGGTCTGCTGGTTAATGAACACATACCGTGCCCTCCGCTGAGGTGATGCATAGATTTTAAGGAATGTACGTACTGTTAGAATATGAAGTCTTTTGATAAGAGAAGGCAGGCGGGATTCTTCGTATAGGATATTGTTGGCAACATATTTGGGTAGCCCTAGGCATAAGCGTAAAGATTCGCGTTCTAGCAGAATCAGTGGTCGAACTTTGTAGGCCAGAGCGCCAGAAAACAAAACACAGCCGAATTCTAGTATCGGTCGAATGTACATGCAATATATCATAATGAGCACGTCTCTACGAAAACCGGCACGATAATTACTGAGCCTGCGCAGCATCCCTACGGCACGTGCTCCTTCAGCAGCAATGTTTTCTATGTGGGTACTCCAGTTTAGTGTTTCGGTGTAGGTTACCCCCAAGTACCTAACTGACTCGACCTGAGGTATGGCGTCCTGTCGGTACGTTAGTGAAATTCGCACTGGGGCATTTTGTGCGAAAAATATGATTGTACTTTTGTATGTATTGAGGCAATGGTTGATATCCTCCAGCTACGTTTCCAGACTATTCAAGTATGTCTGCAGAATCAGGTACAGTGTGTGAATGTCCGCCGACGCAGGAAAAAATGCAATATCATCGGCATACACATAGACCTGTACATCTTGCTGTATGGGAATGGAACATAGTAGAGCATTAAATATTAAGGGCGATAGTACTGACCCTTGCGGTATACCTCTACTTTGCCTGTATACTGAAGAGTTGACACCAGATTGCGAGCAGTAAAATTCTCTATAACCTAAGAAAGCATGGATCCAGGCCACAAAGTATTGAGGCAGTCCTAAATTTTGAAGTGAATCTAGCAGTTTAACATGCTCCACGCTATCTCAGGCTTTTGTGATATCTCAGGTTACCAAAGCGGAGTATTGTTTCTGATATTGAGCAAGTTGAATTCTGCTTTCGAGATCCACGTGCGCACACCAAATGGAGCAACCACGCCTGAATCCAATCTGACATAGGCTCAGTGTCAGTTCTTCTGACATCAATCGATCTATACACAGTAAAAATTTTTGCACCCAAAAGGGTGTAAAAAGTGTGCTTTTACGAGAAAGCACCCTTTGCAACACCCTTTAACACCCATAAATGGTCGATTGAAAAAAAGCACCCTTTTGTTTGGGTGCTTGCCTCGATAGCAACCTAAAATAGGCTCTAAGGGTGCTTTTGTGCCTGAGAAGGGTGCAGGTGCCAATTCATCAGATGGAATATGCAGCATAAGAAGAACACATAATTATAATATTTGGGATTTTACGTCTCAAAAACCTCGATATGATTATGAGGGTCGTCGTAGTGTAAAGCTGCAGATTTTCACCATTTGGTGTTCTTTAATGAGCGCTCATATCGCACAGTGCAAAGGCTTCCACATTTTCGCCTCCGCCTTAATTCGACTGTCACGGCCGGCATCGAACCCGCGACCTTCGGATTGGCGGCTGAGCAGCGCAGCTACTGCACGAATATGTGGACCTTGCGTTAAATGACGGCCTAATTGACTTAGAATGTGTGAAGGTGCTCTCCGAATACAGCAGAATGTCAGCAGAAGCAAATCGCGTTTCATCTATAATGGCAATTAACTGCAATCCATGTTACGAAAGCTTTCCTTAGCGTTGGTTATAAGCTACATGTTTGCTGTGGATTATATACAGGAACATAATGTTCGCCCGAGTATGGGTGTGTGTGCGTGAGCCTGCACATGTGTTCGTGTGTAAGCGCGATTGTGTGTACACCCGTGCATGTGTGCGCGCGCGTGTATGTGCGAGTCCGTGCTTGTGTTAGCGTGCCTGTGCACATGTGTACGCCCATGCATTCGTGCGTTTACGGTCGCGTGTGTGTGTTGCCGTATGTGTGTATACGTGTATGTGTGTGCGCCTGTGAGTAAGTATGCGTGTGTATCAGTCCGTGCGCCCTCAAATTTCGTGTGTGTGTGCGGGGGGGGCACTGCTTCTTAGTGTTTAAGGTCCCACACCTGTTCAGACTGGGAGTCTATATGGGAGGTGGCTTAAGAAATGGCGGTGGTCAACGCACTGTACACGGACTATTCAGTACATGGAAAACAGCTGCACACTTTCGTACCAAATCATTACTTACGAACTTGCTGTGGTAGCTGATTAGGTCCGCTGAGGCGCTTCTACGCTCGAAAACGTGGGTTATGACCAATTCACACGGAAAGCTGTCGTTGTACTTATGCACAACCATCGTTTATATTAACAACGTTAACAAGAACGTGCCTTGCCTTTGCTACAGGTGCTTAGCTAGCTCATTGGGCAACCATATGGAATTATGTGCTGATCATGTGGTCAGCAAAAAGTTTGTTATAACAACCTCGGCACGTTTCGTGGTGCGTGACAAGCCTTGTAATAAACATCCGCGACTGTGGATTAATTTGTTCCAGCTTCAGCTTCGCAATCAGTGTTTGCGGCACCATACGCGGAATAGCCAGACACAGACAATGCGAAAAGAAATTCCTCCGGAAAAAGGTGTGGCGATGCTCTCCCGCTAACGCCACCGAGGACGAAAGAATTATTGTTTCTGGCCATTCCATGGTGCACTTTGTTTTCCGCAAGGTTTGCTTCACTATTTTTCGCCCACTGCATTCGCATTCCGTCAAAATACTCAAAGAACCCGAGGCTGGTAAATAATCTGCGTCGCTGGGCGACTGGCTGGGAGGAGAGTTGCCGTTTACAAGGAGTCATTCCGCGCCGAACGGCCGTCCGCCGTATGCGCCATAGCGTTTGCCTTTCGGCGCCGCCTTGGCGGGTTTCCCGCTCCTCCCCCCCCCCGCTCACCCCGGCCAGCGTTGCTCCCACAACGGCGGCGTAGATAAGCGAAGAGTTGCGTCACCGAACACCTGCGTGGACAGCTGCGGCGCCGCCACGCCGCCGCCAGTGCCTCCTCCTTCTCTCTCTCAACGTTGCTCCTTCTGTCTCGTCGTCTTTCAAATGCGTTGCGTTGGTCTGGGGTCTTGGTCGCTGTGTGTATTCTAGCGAACAGGCACATATTCAATGGTGGTCACGCATGACACCGTGTTCGAAGTGACGCTCGGATTAAGGAATATTCATGGAGTGGCGGACACGGACAACGTGGGCCTGTTAACGGTGATTGTACTGTTTTCGTAGGTAGTAATCATACAGCGCTAGCTGGGCGCCTGCAGCAGCTCTGCCGAAGTAGGCTGCCAGCCATTTACAACAGCATGCGTTCGCGGGCCTGTTGCAGATGCCCGATTAAACGTGTGACTTAACGAGTTCACACTGCTATGCGCGATGTTGTGTAAGTGCCTGCATCACTCATACAGTGAGTGATGTGATCACTTAACAAGGGCGAGATTAGTTGCTGATCGCACATTGTCTCTACACTGCACAAAGTGATTGATATTGTTTTAAGATGTGCTTTGGGCTACATCGTAATAACATTTCTATTAATACTCAAATGTGCAACGTGCTTCTGTAGGTGTAAGCGTAAAAAAAGAAAGAAAAAGCAAAAATTATGTACAGAGTGCACTGTACGAAATGGCTTGTTTTTTCTTAAGACGGTATAGTTGGAGGTGCTGATATGCCGCGATGCTCCCAGCACGTGCGCCTCGGTCTTTTAAGCTATTTAGGACAAGTGCCACCAGCAACAGGGAAAGATCTAGCAGACTTCCAAAGGCGCGTTGTTGTGGCCATCGCCGTGCGTTGTTTTCCCTCGTTTCTGTTTGCTGTTTTCGTGTTTCGCTTTCATCTGCGATAATGTTCGGCGTTATAACACAATCGAGAGAGTATACGTGACTGTTGGAGCTATGTGCGGTTGCTCTAGCATAAGTCCGCGCGCGTTGCCGCGTTCGAGCGCTCTTACTTGCGTGATTGTGTTTAACTGAGTATTTAGGCACGGGTTACGTTTGTAAATCCCGTAGCCAATAATCGCTAATAGCGTGCCTCTGATTGCCATCAGAGGATGGGCTTGGTTGTCGAAATATGCCAGACGCTTTTTCTGAAAGCAAGCTTTGAAATTTTTTTTAAAGAGGTACTTTAATACGTGCAAGGCAGTGCCTATTGCAGGCCCGCAACTCTTTAAAAACTGGACGAGCTATCACATCTTTTATCAAATTGCAATGAATTAAGATGATTGAATTATAGATGACGAATTTCTGTGCTAGATTAGGTGCACAAAACACATGTTCGCAGCCCTACGTCTAGAAAGCAGGCAAATAGGAAGCACAGCGTCAAATTTGGATTAGATTCCATTGACGAAGCGTCTTGTGAGGGTAGAAAGAACGAGAAAATTGTTAATTTTTGATGCCCTTATAGAGGCAGTCAGAATTGCACTGATTAGTGACTTGTAATAATTCCTCAGATTATTAGGGGCGTGATTAAAGTCAGTAAATCTTTTACTTTTTTTGCAGACCTCTTCGCTAGTGCCACGCCCAAGATCATTTGTTCTCATGTAAAAGAGAAAGCAGAGATGTCTTCACTGTTTGTACATGAAGAGGTGAGTTTCTTGTGCATTTTGATTAATGTTACATGTTCTGAGCGTTGTACTTTAGGAATTGTTTTTCACACTGGCTCACTACCCTGTAAGGAATTTGATTCTTAGGTGAGTTCAGGCTTTCGTAAGTGCCATTTTCGAGCTGTAGTCTTACACTTCACCTCATTTCGGGAATTTGCTGTATGCTGGAAAACTCTTATCTTTATCATACGAAATTATTAGAATGTATGGGTTGTATGCTTCGAGTTCAGTGTAATGTCAATTACACGCCATTTCGAAGGATACACACTACACATTCCTTATATATGGTGCTGCCAGAACAGCACGAACAACCTTTTAAGAGAAGTCATATTTGCTCTTATTACAGGATGAGAGGGTGCCGCTGACGTCCTGCGTAGTCTACCCCGGTCCCAGCCCAGAGCAAGCCTACTTCCTGAACCTCCACATGGATAACCGAAAAATCTTCCATGTCAGTAATGACGAAGAAGGAGTGACAGCACTGATGAGTTGATTTTTTTTATTTTCAACATTGTCTACGGCCGCAAGGCCTTTAACAACCACCATGATTGAGCGGATTTTTCTCGGCGTGAGTTTGGAGTTTATCAAAGAAGTTGTTCAGGCAGTACGACGCTGAAAATTTTAGTGTCACAATGCCTGAACAACTTTTTCTAGTGTGGTCATGGTAGATGAACAAACATTGTTATTTGTGTAAGTTATTTTGCTTAAATATAGCTGGACCATTCCATGCCAAACGTCCCAGCCACTTTGGCGACCATCTGAATTGTATTTGAAAAAAAAGTGCTGACTTACTGCGTTGAAAACAGTGAACTGCTAGAATATTTCAGCGAGAAAAAAAGTTTTGTTCATGTGGCTGGCTTATAACTTCCTGGCATAATGCCGTCTGTGTGCTGTTTGTGGAAAATTTCGTTTTAAAACTACCGCTTATTTTTTCTAAAGCAAATTCGGTCTACCTGTTAAGTAAATGTGCTTCTGTAAGGTATTTGAAGCTCAAAAGTAATAGTGCAATTTTTTAGCCACATTCGCTTCCAAGAATAAAGCCAAAATGTGTTATGTTTGCATTTTTTATTGCAATATTGCACTTTGTATGAATATCTGAGCAGTGAATATTTACTCCACAGAAGGTATATTTTGAGGAAAAAATATCTTTAGACCTCTCAAGCTGCTGAAATATACGAGAAAATATCACGAATTTCACAAAATTGTGACTTTTGTCCGTATTGAGATGCAATTTGCTCCATGTTGTGATACAATGAAAACTCATCATTATACCTAAATTGTAAGAAAATGAAATTTGTTCTGTAATAAAAATCTTATCGCAAAAAGGACAGGAAAGAGCGCTGTCAACTGAATTTTATTGAAGGTGCTACGAGCGTTTTTATACTGAGCACAAGACCAGGGCTCATCTGCAACAACACATGTGTGACCATGACAAAATAATTTTAACCAAGAAAAGAATACTCTTTTTCGGAAAAGATAAGTGAAGGTGTACTGATGCATTGCTGCTTGGCCTTCCTGATAAAGAGTTCTAAAATCTCTCATTTTTCTGCTTGCTTTTTTTTCAAAACCGTGTTTTATAAAACCTAGGACTACACTTACATTCTTTACGGTGTCCGGCCATGAGACTACTATAGCTCTTCTTAACATTTAAAGCACGCTGTCTTGCTTGATCATTGAAGCATTGCCCAGTTTGTCCTGTTTACTTTTCCACATGTTAGCGGTATCTTATACACATTAGATTGGCATTCAGTAAACCTATTCTAGTGACGAATGGTGCAAGATTGACTATTCCTGTTGCTGTAAGTACATGCACTTTTGAAAGCTTGCAAGGGGTGGAAAACAACAATGTCATATCTGCTGGCTGTTTTCCTAAAATTGTAAGACACCTTATGTACGTAGTACCGTGTGACATGCAAAGGTGATTGGTCATTCTCTTTTTCTTTTGGTCCTGCTTCCTTTAACTGTACTTTCTGAAGGAGGGTTTCACAAACAAGTGTGATGATGCTGTTGGGGTATTGGCTGGTGCTATCAGCCCAGGAGTGCTAAGAATGTTCTGCCTTTTGATAGTGGGCATTCAAAATTAGTAGAAAAAAGAATTGATACCACATGTACTCAGGCCACCCTTCAGAAGTCATGTTAGCACAAGGTTGAGGTCAGGTATAAAAACCAGATTAAAAGACTAAAAGATGCTGGGTATCCCAACAGAATCATCACACCCGTTTGCAAAACCCTCCTGCAGAAAGTAAAGTTAGACAGGACCAACAAAAAACAATGACCAAAACCTTTGCATGTTATACCACAACATGTGTCTCACAATTAAAAAAATAGCCAGCAGATATGATATTAGCGTGTTGTTTTCCACCCCATGCAAGCTTTCAAAAGTGTGTGTACTAAACAGCAACAGGAATAGTCAATATTGCCCCATTCGTCACGAGAATAGGTTTACTTAATGCCAATTTAATGTTTGTAGAAGTATTTTTTATCAGGTAAACCAATGATCAGTGCATCACTACACGTTCACTTATCCTTTCCGAGAGGGAGTATTCTTTTCACAGTTAAAGATTATTTTGTAGTGCTCACACGTGTCGTCGCGCATGAACACGGTTCTTGTACTCCGTATAAGAGCGCTCGTAGCACATTCATTAAATTCAGTTGACAGTCGGTGCTCTTTTCTGTCCTTTCTGTCTCTTCCGAAAGTTGTCGCGCTGTGACTAGCACACAACCACGATGAACCAACTCTCCCAAATGAAGCTCTTGTTACGTAACACATAGACCGAGTTTCGTATGAAAAGAAGGAGCGGTGCTTTTAAAATAAATTTTTTCACATACAACACCTAGACGGCATTCCAGGAAGTTCAGAAGGCAGCCACGTGACCAAATATTTTTCCTCTCCTAAATATTCCAGAAGTTCACTATTTTCAATGCAGCACGAGTTTTTCGAATACATTTGAGATGGTTGCCAAAATGGCTGGGACATTCGGCATAAAGTGACCCAGCTGTGTCATTAGCCATAATTATGCATTACCTCTTTTGTTTTTTGTGTGTTTTGACTCAGTTTTGTGTTCGTTTTTAGCTTATTGTGTTTCTGATCATTGTATTGGTTTCTTAAGTATTCGCTAAAGTTATATGTGCGAAAACCCGTATATGTTTGCATGTACATCATTTCTCATAACCAATTGTTTTACATCCAGGATTACAAAGCTTAATCCACTGTGATTATATACATTTGAAAACACTATCCATATATATTTTTGTGTGCATCACTTCTTGGGAACGATTGTGTACATGAAGGAGTATATAGTGAAATCATGGTGATTGTATATATTTGAAAGAATCATAAGTATATATATGCTTGTATTTCATTACTATTAACCGATTGTGTACATGAAGGAGTATTAAACTGGAAACCACTGGGATTGTAGATACTTGAAAGAATTATAGGGATATATCAGCGTATATTTCATTTGTAGTCTCTATGTACTTGAAGCACTATACTAAACTGAAACCAGTGTAATTGTATGTTGCAAAGAATTGTCAATGAAGTGAAACTGAATAAATATAATAAACATTTGAGGTGTTGCATGTGTAGTGTGCGTATACGTGAACGTATATCTGGTGAAAAAGTTGTGTGGCAGAAGAAAAGTTTGTTTTATTTGCCTAATAAATAAACGCAATATGCAAGGGCAGCAAGGCTTCATTTTCTGTAACGCGCATTATGCATATACTGTGAAGTATATATAGATCCAGCACAAGTTCATACACGATGGCACGCGTTTATATTTTTGCCCAGACGCAATGAATGGAGCTCGACAGGTGGCGCACCATTGATAATGAGGACCACTTTCTTCAAGTAGTGTGTAATCAGTGCATGCTGATATCTATTAGTGCAGTCTAAAAGAATACTGGCACCCCTTCCATGGGCACTCAACACCCTTGTGCACCCTTCTCACACCCTCCTCAGAGGGTGCTAAAAAGTGATGTACATCGAAGGCACCCTTCCTTAAGGGTGTTTTTTTAACACCCTACAGTTTTTTTACATGTACACCCTATTTTAAGGGTGCATGAAAAAGCACCCTTTTTGGAAGGTGCTGAATTAACACCCTTAGGGTGTCGTCCACGGGACAAGCTCATTTACACCCTTCTGGGTGTAAAAATTTTTACTGTGTACATCTATATAAAATTCTTTCAACAAGTTTTACTAGGTTCGATGCTAGTGAAATGGGCCTGATATTATCTAAGGTAAGCCCAGCGCCTTGCTTTTTTAATAATGGAATCACTTTTTTCATTCTCCAATCAGGTGGCATCCAAGAGCTTCTAAGTGAGTGATTATAATTTCGAGTAGGCCAAGTAGGAATATTTTATGCACAGATTTTATCACCGATGTCGTCATGCCATCAAGACCAGGAGCTGAATGGGGTAGTGTTCTGACTACGTTTGCTAATTCTGCAGGCGTAACCTCTTCAAAATCCTCAGCACTTTGTGGGGACTGGGCTTGGTATGAGAGAAGTGTCGTAAAGCGACTTTCTAGGCCCTGAGCTATATCTTCTAGAAGAGCCTTCAGTTCAACTGGTGATGATACTACAGATTTTATATTTCTTTGTACCGGAAGAACTTTCTTAGCTCTCAGAAATCGAAAAAGTGCTTTTCTAATGACCGGCTTTGAGAGGAACTCACATCGGTCGTTGTTAAATTTCTCGTTCGCATTAGCGATGGTTCTCTTAAAAATAGCGGCTGCATACTTATAATCACTCCAATTCCTGGGACACTGGTTGAAGAATAATTCTTTCCATGCAGCCTTTCTTAGTCTATAAGCCCACGAACAGTCCTAATTCCACTAAGGGTTGGTAAACGGTTTAGCGCTTTCAATTGTGAATTTTGATTTATTTAACGACTCTTTTAAAATGTCGCTAATTCTGATGGCGTCTAGTTCTGCATCATTCGTTTGGTTAGATAAAGCGCCTCGTAAGGATTTCTCAAAAGTATTAAAGTTTACATGTGTTACGGAAGATCTATTCTTGGAGGTTGTTGGACATACCACCTCGAACAATATTGGCATATGGTCACTACTTGTTCCCGAGTTAATCGCAGACCATGATAGGATGGAGAGGTTAGCGTTAGAAAAAGTTAGATCGAGTACCGAGGAGGACTGATTACACATAAAAGTAGGAGTTTTTGTGTTTATGCATATAAAGGTATTGTTGTTCACCCAATCCCATAAACGTTTGCCATTCAGATCAGTTTCAAAACCCCAAGATATAGGATGAGAATTGAAGTCACCTACTAATACAATATCTTTTTGGCAATATTGAACTGCAGTATCTAGGATGGAAGAATTTAGAAAAACCGCAGGAAAATAAGCATTAATAAATGAGAATGGGGGGGACCCAGGAATAGTAATGCTTATTGCTAAAATCTCGCTTTCTCAAGCCAATGACTGATAAATAATTTTAGCTCTATGGGCGATTTTAGATGAGATAAATATTGCCAAACCTCCACCCCGAGTTGGGCGGTCTAGACGAAATGTGCGGTAATTTTAATCCTAAAATACTTGTATTCGGCATGCCGAGTTTCTTGTAAAGCAAATATATCAGGGGAGTAATTATCGCAAAGTTGAAGTAGGTCTGTAGCTGCTAAAAAATGGAGCGGCAATTCTACTGTAGTACTTTTAAATTCCCCATTTTGAAGATATACCAGCAGCACTCACTGCTTTCTCTAAGATGCTATCCTTTAAAAAATCTTTTTTTGATGGGTTTTCCTTCTGAGATCTCTTATTTCTTGATTTAGGACTAATTGAGTACCGTTGTGCCTCAGGAGAAGCACGTCGTTTCATATTTCTTGAGTCAGAGTCCATTTGTTCTGGTTGTGAGACACGAGAATCGGAGTCCGAGCTCCAATCTAGGTCTTGTACGAGAGGCTTAATTATTTACGGCCAGTGTTTGGCGTGTCTGGCTTTGACTTCGAAGGGCCTGGTTCCGATGGAATATCAGTACCCTTAACTGGTGAAGGGGGCACGGTAGGTTGGTTACCTCCCTGCAATATTTGATTCAAATGAGTGCTCACTATTTGTGCTAATGACTCCGTTAGGCTCACGAATAGAGATTCTATACGTTTCGTCATGGCCTTTTCCACCGTTGATGTTATTAAATCCGGCCACGACGACTCAAGCATCTGGTTTGCCCGGTTGGCAACGGAGGCATAGCCACTTTAGCGCTCAGAAAGAATAGATCGGGCATCACGCCGGGAGCATCGTTGTTGTTCGATGTTCTCTAGAAGTTGCAACTCACATGTCCTCATGCGGCAACTTTCATCGTCAGCCGCGTGATTTCCTCTGCATAGACAGCATCTCACCTCTTGGGTTGAACATTTGTCGGGTTTATGTTGGTCAGTACATGTGCGACACCTCACATCCGATCTACATCCCTTGATTGTATGCCGATACCTCCAGCCTTTTTTGCACTGCAGTGGACGAGGGGATAGTGCATCTACACGATAAACTAGTGGCCATGCCTTAATTTCGGTTGGTTGAGCAGTGCCGACGAAAGTCACAATCACTGAATCTGTGGGGACCTTTTTGTTCTCAACGTTTCGCGAGCATCGAAATACAGAGACTGCTCCTGTGGCCGCAAACATTTCAAGTATTTCGGGTAGTGTAAGGCTCAAGTCCACTCCTCGAACCAGTCCCTTCGCACAGGCCAAATGGGCAGGTACGAAACAGCTCACCGGATTTGAGGCAAACGTTGTGCATTTTAGAAGATCTGTGATGCAGGCCTGGTCCGGCGAGCAGCACAGAATGCCTCCACGTCCAAATTGACGCACCTCAGTAATCATTTGGTAATAATGAGAAATCTTCCGGAGTTCTTCCTGAATTAGTTTTGGGTTTTTCATGTGAATAGACCACCGTTGGTTGGAACCAGGGCCACAGGAACGCTCTTCAGACCACTGCGCAAAAATAGATCGATTGGCAAATCCCTGTTAGGAAGGGAAGCCGACCAGGCAGAATATGCCTGGCCGGTAGAAAAAAGAGACATCAGGTTAATAGGCTTAACAGCACCACCTGATCCGGCCGCTCCCCACAGGAGGAAGCACGAAGGTGCCCTTGAAGTAGCAGCTGGGGTAGATCCCGAATTGAAGCTGGCGGTCGTCATTGTCCTCTGATCATAGCTCATACCATACAATGCCATACCATACAATTAGAGGTTGGCGGGTGGATTTTTTCCGTTATTTTCGGTATAACCATTCCTTCGTGTACATATATTTATTATAATAGATCAAATCGCCCATTATTGTACGATGACTAACTTAAAACTGAAGAATTCCACTTGAAATTCTCTGTCTCAACGATAAACTCCTCGATGGCGAAGGAAAGTCACTGAAGCTGTATACCATAGTGGTTGCCCCAAAAAGAAATTAACCGGTTCTGTTAACTCCAGGCCAAACTTTCGAGGAGGTGGCAGGAGCATTCTTTCCCCAATGTAGTGAAGCGATGGCGGGGGTGGCGGTTATGTTGGTAATGAACATGATCATTATCATCTTGATGATGTCCTTCAGATATCGCTTGCACCTGCTGCGAAGGATTGGCCAAGAATTGTAACTTGCGCTTTCCCTTCCTATATTGGCCCGTACGCTCTTCATAACACCGTACCGATCATTGATTTGACGAAGCGGCCTACAAACGACGCAAACACAAGCGCTGTATCGCTAATTCTTTATTGCTTGGTGAAAATTCCTTGAAATGAAATCCAGCAGTTTTTTTTACTAAATACGAGATATTTGAGTATAACGCACGGACTGGTCCTCGAGTTGTTATGCTTAAACCAAGACGACAGATTCACTTTTCGATCCCTCCTGAACCTCTCAACTTTTTCTCATTACCTGATGGCATCATACCTGTAGCTTGCCCTGTACACTTTTTTTTGTTTTGCGATTGAATCGCTTCGTACATAATTCAAATGGTAACTTGAATGTTCAATGACTGCCATGAAAATCATCGTCGCCAATGCCATGAGCGCACGCGTCCATCTCGTGCTCATGCATTCGCTGGTCTACAGAATATCTCCATTTATTATATCCCTGGCGAAGAGACTTTTGCCGCACTCGATAACAAGAAGTAGCTATCACAAGGCTACGCTGCCGGGTACCAAATCTAAATTTCTATAAACACAGGTCTGCTCAGGCACCTTCGCCACTGTGTGCATTCTGTGATGAACTGGAAACAATAGACCATTTCTTTTTGATCTGCAGGCGGTTTACCGCATTACGAAAAACGCTCTTAGAAAAACCTTTACGTAGTATTGATATGGACTTATCTCTGCCTGTCATTTTGTCTTTTGGAGCTTTCATTTCTGGTTTCTCTATTGCGACAGTATGCGCGGCCGTCCGGGACTATATTGATGAAACTAATAGGTTGACTAATTAACCAGTTTCATTATCCTAACAGGTCCACATAATTATATACGTATAAAATCAGATTAATGCTCTATTTTAAGAAGAAACTCGTTTATGTAAATATTTGTATGCATTACAATAAGCACCACACTTTCCTAGGCTATCGGTAATCTTTCTATTAAACCTCCATCATTCCAAATCTGAACAGTAAAGTTTGAAACCACTCAATTCTTGGCCAATCCCCCACAGTGGGTATGCGCCACTTACAATAGGAGAACAACAACAACAACATACGCTGGCTGGATTTCTCAATGCGTGTTCTGGGCCCGAGCTCTGTCCAACTCCAGGCCATATTGTTCCACGTATTCCTTCGCAACCTTGGTTATCGGTACCAACGCTCCCGAGACGATTCGCTCGTACTGCATCACTAGTCCTGGCCAGCTTCAAGCCATGGCAACCGTCGCTACTGCTCCGAATTGCTACAGGAGGAGAGAAAAGTTCAAGTTGAAGCGGTTGTTGTTCCATTCAACGCGCAGTGGGTCCAGCGACTCGCCGTGGCCATTTGATGCGCAAGCAAACCTTGCAGAACTCCTCACCCTTCTTACGACGACGTGCAGGAAGCCGATCAAGATTAGCGTTGGTGCGACTTTCCCCGAAACGCGACGGAATCGCTCCGTTTTCCGCCACTTCTTTCGAGGTGACCAGCTTCCAGCGACTTCTGTGACGTTGTCGAGTCGGAACATCAATACTCGGTCATCATCGGACACCGCTGGTGCTTCAGATAGCGAGTATTGGCGGGCCTCGAGCGCTTTCGAAGTCGTGACTGGCGATGTCGTCGTGAGGGTGGAGCCAGAGCCGAAGGCTCTCACCGAATCAGGCGAAGTCAGGCACGAAGAGCGAGATGTCCTACTGCGGAATCAGCTGCGTTCTTCGACAAGGGTCCTAGTGACCCTGGAAGGCGCCCCTTTAGGAACCGATGGCCAGTACTTCGAGCGTCGAATTAACACCCGTACGCCTTCTTCTCCTACGACCACCACGATGGTGTTGACGAAGACGAAAGAGGCCGCCCATATATCGTCCTGCATAAAGTCGCAGCCGGGTGACATCGGACTTCCACACAGCGACACCGGGTGGTGCTACGTGATGAAGGCAGGCCGCGTCTGGTTTCTTCGTGGTCGACGGGCTGCCGTCCTTTCCCATTCTCGCGTGGTTAGTGAGAAGGTAGACAACGTCAACACCTGCGAAACAAAGAAGTCAGAAGCCAGGTACCACTGAATCCTCCTTGCCATTAGCTGTTCCAGAGGCATCAAGCGTTCTATGTCCTGCTGAAATGAGACGCGCAACCGGCTTTCGCCCAAGTTCCAGTGAACGTCTAAATAGCGCAGCTTCAGCAGGGCCTCAAGTGCTTCTAGAGGGTCATGCCTTCTATGTGCGGAAAGTTCCTTTCAGCTCTTAAGTAGCTGAACCATTAAATTTGCGGCATGGTGATTGTTCTTCACCGTTGAAGATGCGGAAACGCACAGGCACGAACGTAGCTGTCAGGCTATACACTGAGCGGCCACGACAGGGGAAGCTACTGCTGCTGTTATAGACGGTGTTATTTTGTATATTATCCTCTATTAATTTCAATTTTGTCTGACTGAATAAACGCAGTTTTACCGAGTTGTTGTTTCTGTATTGGATAAAAGTTGGCACCAAATGGGAAACTCAACTATCTCCGTAGACGGCCGCAGGTCCTCTATTTGGGGAAGCAATGCTTCACGACAATGCTCAGCATGAAGACTCTTCTCTTGGCAGCTTTATTTCTCTATAAACGCCAAGCCCCATCTTTAGTACTAGAAGTTCTAACAGTGCCAAGAACTTGTTAGGTGCTGGTGGGAAACGTTTATTGATATGTTGACAGTGAGAGGCATGGATAAGGAGACATGAAGGGCTTCACAAACAATAAGATTGAGGGATCCCTTGTCCAGTATTCCTGTAGCTACTGGTCTAACATGTTCTAGGCAACGTTACCAGTTTTATGGTCTGTCATAATTCACGCCATTGCGTTGGTGTATTTTTTCGTCCTAATTTACCCTTTAAGAATTACGGAAGCATGACTCGTATATTAGGCATCCCAAACAAAATGCAGATAGCGACTTCCATCTTGAGAACAGTCGCCGTGACGTCGCAGATCTTGATGGCACTTGCTAGTGGGAAGTACTCAGACACTTTCTTCAGCTACTATGTATCTTTTGATATGCAACGCATTCCTTAGTGAATTTGAAGCATTTTAAACGTGTATGTATATTTGCATGTCTGTCTGCATCTCCTTACCTGGGATAGACCCACATTAGTACGCGAGAGTAACATAATTTGACGCATATGCATGTTCGGCTGATAATGGCATGAACAATGTGATAAACATGAAACGTACGCTGTCAAACCTTTTCTTCCACACGAGTATAACCCATACCCGTATACCTCATTTATTCCAGCAGCCCGTATACCACGGCCTGCTGTATGCAGGTATGTCCCCAAGGTATGTGGGTATGAGCCACAGGGGTGTGACAGTTGACCCTGAAATGGGGAGAACAGACATTGGTAATTCAAATGCGAGAGCTTCAAGAGAAATTGCATTAAAAGCGTCGACCCGACGGATGCAAACAGCAGAAATCGGAGTCCAGGGATCAAACTCAAGCATTCTGCGTGCCAATTAGATATTCTACCACGAAGCCACGAAGGGTCTCGAAATCGCTTTGCAATAAGACTATATGCATTCGAAATATTGGTGAAGCATCTATTTTGGTTGCAGCGTATTGCTAATTTTGTTATAATTACATATGTATTCCCATGACACAGGTGCCACGAATGGTGAACGCCAATTTAGTTCAAGTGCTACCACTGAAGTTTACTTCGAGTTGTCCAAGGCTCCTCGCTAGCACAAGCCATCAGCTTATCATTTCTGGTGTTTCCAATGTTTACCCATGTTGCTTTTGTCATCGACTAGCAAGCATATGCGGCTGTTTGACATATGACTATGCGTACAAAATTTGTACATATCTTTAGCGTCATCACTACGCAGCGTTTCGCTCCATAAAACTAAGAGTTCCTTGTACGAATGCGACCGATCAGCGAAGCTATTTAGAAATGGGGTGCAGAAGACTCTGCGCCTGATCTCCCTGCTGGCTTCGATGAAGGCGGTAGGCTGGGCAGTTAGAGTCTGCTGCGCTCGGCGGCGAGTGTGCACGTGATATCTGCTGCCCCCTGCCTGCGGTCCCGGTGCACCAGCAGTGCGCATCTGTTCTCTTGCTCGGCTCGCTTGCCCGGCGCAGGAAGCTTCGACGATGACGGGGGAGTACGCGGTGAAGGAGCGTCGCTCCTTAATAAAATATACCACGGTCACCTTTTCTCCGCGTAACATCGATTTCCTTGGTTAATGGTGTTAGCAATAAAGGGCGTGTCACACGGGTAGCGCACCCCCTCTCCCTTTTATTCTCCTATATTGCCAGACTAACTTTTTTATTAAAGACGATAATACTTCTTTCCTGGGGACCTTCGACCCAAAGATTTTGGTCTATCTGTGTGTCTGTCTGTCTGTCTGTCTGTTAATTTGTCTGTTTGTCTATTCTTAACGGTACCGTGTACTCTAAACAGCACCTGTGGATACTCCAACTGGCCGACCCCAACATCAGTGCCCACCAGTGCCGCTCAAGCTTAAGTGTTCATTCATGTGAGATTGTTAAAAACAAGAGCAATTATTGCGCATTTCTGAGGCATCATAACAACAAGAATACATTCTGCATGTGCGTGTTTACTAGAAAAGGCACACCTAAGAAATTCTATGGACCGTAGCGTTTATCACGCTGCGTTGAACATGCAACGCTTGCACGATAAGGCGAGTGTTTCCAACGCTTCGGTAGGACGATACGGTGGTGGCACCTACCCGTCGCCTTGCGTTCTACACCTTATCACCTGTGAAATGGGCGCGCACACCAGTCTCAGAGCCACGCACTTCGTTTTCTAAGAAAATTCCAGATGGCGCTCATGCCTCTCGTATTATGGCACCCGTTGCTCTTGTTCGCCTCCGCTCCACGCCCGAGGCACTCTAACGCAGTGCCTCCAGAATACCATTCACCGATTTTATGACGTAGAACATCAAATAAATATTATGTTCAGTCCCTCCACACGCAAGACTATCGTCTATCGAGGACATTTGCAGAGAACTATGATGATACGGGGCCAATTTTTTTGCCTATTGATAAGAGAGTATTGATGATGGTGATGTCGAAATCGTAAAGGTGCGCACTGTCCTCTGTTCTGAAGTGTATGGAGCTAAGGATGTGCACACCCCTGTTTCTTCTTCTGTACGCACAAGCACTGGCGTGCTTATTGCGATTGGCACGGATTTCCTTTATTAAGACTCGGCGTTGAATTAACGCACAACCTTGTACTCGTACGTCTGGGCTGATGCTTTCGTAAGTGAAGGCGTGTGTATGCTAAACGTAGCGCTTATAGAATGCCTTGGAACATAGCTAATTCGCGCAAAAAGCACAAATAAGGAGGCTTCTGTGTTCTTCTTGGTTTCCGGCAGCTTGCCTTTTTCTCCCATCTAATTAGGTAGGTCTCGAGGCGCTCGATGGAACGCCTACATTTCAGGTTTCTTCTTTCCTTTTTTTTATGGTCTTTCGTATGGAGGGCTGACATAGCGCAATGCAACTTACGTGCATCCGTTAATGAAGCAGTTTGCCGATCTTCCAGATCGTCGCGACAGTAAGCTGCGCCCGCAACTCCGTAACACGGCATATTACTGTGAGAGTAACCAAACAATACCTTTTAATGGGCAATCGCGTAAGATCAAGCATAAATCTATAACTTAGTCCTATACGCGCCAATCAACGCCCCTTCAACAAGGTGAGTTCCCTGACGCCTGATCGCCACGTGCGTGCAGAATTTCACAGATTGGCTTTCAGCTGGACAAGCTTCTCTGCCTAATCCACCTGAGAATGGTCCACTCGTGTGCCGATTCCATTGATAGTGTATACGGGCTTCTAACTCTTCATCCGCACTGTCTTCGTAATCTGTTCGCTTCTTCTCATCGAGTATGCAATCCCAGGTGACTGTATCGCATGTAGACTGCAGCCGAACAAGGAACAGCGCTGGCGTCCATCTTATGGCTGTGCAGTTTATCGGAAATATGGCGCCTGCGTCAGCCTCTTTGCTGAACTTCTTTATCTGCCGGGTGTGAATGGGTGTCGATGACGGCTTTTTCTCGGTCTTGGGAAGGCTTAGTCGAAACATCCGCTCCATCACCTCTCTCTTTCGCACTATCATCGGCGTCTGCTTTTCTGTGTGTCGATGGGCGTCTCCTTTTTGCGTGGTGGTAGCAGTGTTACTCGATTTCGTGGCACACCTTCGCCGCACCGTACGTTGCAGTCCCGTGACCGGCCCACCAAAGCAGCTTACAGCTAGCGGCCACTGATCTCTCGAAAGGGCTTCCTGTCTCTCGGTGAGATTTTCAATTCGTGCGTCGGGCATCCGCAGCCTGAATTCTGGCCTCGGCGAAGAAACAGTTCCTCTCTTGCAGTCCAAAGGGGCTGGCATTGCATGTTTGCTCCATGGTCTGCTGGACATGCCGACGAGTAAGCAATGGTTCTTTCTTTGATGCAACCGCACCTCAACGGCCTGAAGCAGTGTGTAGGGTACCGTCGTCATCAGCCTCCAGGTACGTGCGGTTGGTGTCGTTCGAGCATGGTCACGACCGGTCAAGGTAGTCATATTCTTCGCCATCGGGATGTTGGTAGGAGCCGTGGAAGAACCTCACCTCGAGGAGTATTCCCGATTGCGGCCTCAAGTTCACAGCTGCCAGCGCATCTTCTAAAATATTCCGAGCCTGCCGAGAAAACCCGTAGTCGATCACTAGGTCGTATGTTTCAGGACCAACAATCCCGGTACCTGTAGACACTAGTAAGCTCCGAGGCGAACCGTTCACCGGCAGGACTCTTCTCGCGTTCCTCACGACCGTGTTCGATTCTGTGGGAACCTTTAATTCTGGTTTTTCAACCACGATGACTTGGTCTTCTCTAGTGACAACATTGTATGTGCTTGCGTTGCATTTTTCCCTTTTTGAGCACTCGTAGTTTCTTGATAACATTGGCGGAGCGCCGATCTTGCGAACATAAATTCGTCCTTGGCTGATGTGGTGTCGTGGCTCCACCTGTGAGTGGCGCACGCACTGAGTGCGCCCTAGTGTGTACTCTGTCAACTGATGTCGTCTGTAACGGCACCCACGTGATTGCATGCAGCCAATCACGTGTGTCCGCGTGTCCGTTGTGTGTCGTTCAATAAATGGCCGCTGGCCGGCTCAGTCTTTGTTGGGCTTCCGCGGGCTCCGGTCAACTCACTTCTACTGCGCGTGTCGCGGGCGCGTGCCGGCGCACGTTGCGTCTCGCGTTCACTCGTCGGGCCCTCGCTGTCAGACGCCACTCGCCGACACAACATGGCGACGAGGATGTTCTTCGCCTCGGTTCCTACGACGGCAGATAGAACCCGTGAGTTTCCTGTTACTCCCACCTGTTTCGGTCCTGTCTGGCGCGTCTGGCATCCGCGAGGCCTAGCGCTCTTTGTGTGCAGACTCTGGCAAGCTCTCGGCTAGGCCCTCGCCCTTGCTCCGCTCCACACCTCTCTGTACTACCTCTCATGTCGGCATGGCTCCCTTCGAGCACAGTCCTGTCTTCCTCCAGCTGCCGGGGCCGCCTACGGTTCCGTGGACTCATTGGAAAAAAATGTTTCAGGCCCACCTCGAGGCGGCAGGCGGCAGCGTCTGGAACGACGCGCGTCGTGCGTCGCCGCTCGTCAGCCTGCTGGGACGGAAAGGACAGCAGAGGTATTTCGCGGCAGCTGAACAGGAAGAAGCCCGACACGAGACGAGCAATGCGGCGTCTACTCGGAGCAACGCGGCGCCATTTTACGGCTGCGTCTGACCCAGATTCTTCGTCTCCGGCCGTTACAAAGTATGACAGTCTTGTTAAGCAGCTCGACCGGCTTTTCGCCGCGTCCACTAATTCGCTAATTGAACGTCACGAGTTCACTAGTCGTCGTCAACTCCCCGGTGAGAGTTTCCTCGACTACGTGACAGTCCTGAAGGAGAAAGCCGTACGATGCAAGTTTGGGCTCACGTACGCAGAACGCGTCCGCGATCAGATTATTCACGGCTCGTCCAATTTGCGGGTGAGAGAGAAGCTGGTGGCATACGGCGAAGAGTTGTCCTCGGAGATAGCGCAAGAAGTCGGTCGGACGCTTGAAGCATTGTCCTTGGCGAACCAAGCGTTTGCTCCCAGTCACCCTGAACATGCTGAAGCCGTTCGGCAAGGCGCCCAATATGGCGGCGCGAAGAGAAAGAATGGCCGCGCGAGTCGGGGAGGCCGTGAAGTCACGTCACCAGGTCCGGGAGGCCAAGATGGCGACTTTCAGCCGCAGTCGTCGTCGGGGTACCGTGCTCCAGTCCCAAATGAGAAGTCTCAAGGCGACTTCCAACCTCAATTGCGCAACCGCTGCGGAAGCAGACGGCACCACTCAAGTTTTCGGAATTGTCCAGCCCGAAGTCGACGTTGCAATACGCGCAACGCTTGGGCACATTTCGCGTTGATGTGTCGCAAGACTGCCCCTGTACAGCGCGTCTCTTCGAGGGGAGCTGTCGACGTCGTACCGGAGCAGCAGGCCTCCACTCAGTTGAACTCAACTTCAAGCTCATCAGTGTTATCTTCGGATCGTCCTTTGTTGTCCGTGCTCACAGTTAGCACCTCATCCAGAAAAGACTTTGTCGTCCACGCTGTGGTCGATGGTGTTACCCTGCGAATACTGGTGGATACACGAGCGTCTGTATCTTTGATGACTGCAGAAGACTTTCAGCGTCATGTCAGCAAACAGCACAGCTTGTCCAAAGCTGTAGTCGACTTGCGAAACTTCTCCAAGCAGCGAATCGGATCCTTGGCTCCTTCCAAGCTCCAGTCAAAGTGTTGCAGCGCTCTTGCTCCGTGGTCTTCTACGTCACCGATAAGGGCACATTGCTTTTGGGCCTTGACGCCATTCACTGACTGGGCATCCAGATTGACGGCGCATCGTTGACGTGTCGACTCGCATCATGTGAAGTACAGTGTCCCTCCAACGTGCCTTCGGGCTTCGAGCAGCTCTTCAGCGACGAGTTAGGTCTTGTCAAGGGTTTCATTCATCGCATTCAACGGCGGCCAGGTGTGACTACGGTTGCATCCAAGCTGAGACCTCTCCGTCTGGCTCTTCGCGATCAGGTGGCGACCGAGTTGCGACGACTCGAAGACTCGGATGTCATCGAACGCGTCGACGTTTCCGAGTGGGTTTCGCCGCTCGTCGTCATCCGCAAGAAAAATGGAAACACCCAGCTGTGTGTAGATCTCAGGGAACCGAATATGGCAATTATCATTGTTGGGTATCCTTTGCCGCACATTTAAGAGTTGTTGCAGATGTTTCATGGAGCCACTTGTTTTTCTAAGCTAGACTTAGCGTCAGCTTATCACCAGCTGTTGTTAGAGGAGAGCAGCAGGGACTTAACAACGTTCATCACGCATGATGGCTTGTTCAGGTTTAAGCGTGTCTGTTTAGGTCTGGCGTCCGCGCTTGCAGTTTTTCAAAAAATGATGTCCTAGATTTTAAAATATTGCAAGAATGTAATTTGCTATCTAGATGATGTCCTTGTGTGGGGCAAGACTCAGTCTGAGCATGACGCGAGCCTAATTGAAGTCTTGACTTGCGTAACCAACAGTGGCATGAAGTTGAATGATAGATGTCGTTTTTCCGTGAAAGAACTTAGCTTCTTGGGACACCAGTTTTCAGCTGATGGCATATCACCATTAGAAAGTAAAGGCTATAGTAAATGCCCCAGCTCCTACAGACATTAAGTCTTTACAATCATTTTGAGGACTGGCAGGCTACTATGCCAAGTTCATTGATCACTATGCAGACCTAGTTGAACCGCTTCGTCTCATGCTCAGACAGGGCCAAAGGTTCTGCTGGTTGGAGGATGCCCTACGCAGTTTTAACCACTTGAAAACGCGCCTGACTTGTTCGCCTGTCATTAAGGTGTTTAATCCTGAGCTACCTGTGGTGGTTACAACCGATGCATCTGACGTGGGCATCGGGGATGTGTTACAGCAGCGGTATGGTCCTAAGCTTGAAACTGTAGCCTTTGCGTCAAGAACCTTGCCAGATACTGAAAGAAAGTACTCTGTGGGTGAACGCGAAGCGCTTGTCTCTCTATTCGCTTGTGAAAAGTTGCATATTTACCTCTGGGGTAGACGTTTCATCCTTAGAACCGACCATCAGGCTGTAGTTGCTTCGTTAGCCGCAGGTGATGCAGGCCGACGGCCTTCAGCTATAGTCAGCTATACTTTTGTATTACAACTTTGACATAGAATATTGCAAGGGCTATGAAAAAGTGGTCGCTGATTCCCTGTCTAGGCTGCCAATTCAGACCTGTCCAGAACTTAGCAAGGATGAAGAAATAGTGTCTTTAGCGACATCTGTAGTTGACAAAGAAACTGTCCAACTTGCAACGAATGCAGATGTGACGTTGCAAGAAGTCTGTGAATGTGTATCCAAGGGCTGGCCTTTTAATAAGCATATAAACAATGAGTTAATGGCTTACTTTTATGTTAGGAATGAACTCTCTTTTGTGGACGAATTACTCATGCGTGGTGACCGTGTAGTCATTCCTAGTGTTCTAGTACCTACTTTCCTCCAAGTAGCACATAAAAATCATAAAGCGATAGTACGTACTAAGCAACTTCTGCGTGAACGGTATTGGTGGCCCCAAATGAATCGTTCTGTAGAAAAACATGTCAAGCATTGTCACATCTGACAGCTGACAGAAAAGCCGGCCAAGCCGCGTGTAGCACCGTTGCAGCCCGTTGAATGGCCTGAAGATCGTGGCAAAAGTTGGGTATGGACATTGACGGCCCGTTAAATTATCTTTTTCCCAGGTATTTTGTTACCTTAGTCCACTACTATTAAAAATGGCCTCATGTTCTTGCCACGAATTCTATCTCTTTAGAGGATGTCCCAACGCTGTTGGAATAGTCGTTTAGCCGGGAAGTGCTATCAGAGTTCTCAGGGACTGACAATGGTCCACAATTTGTATCTGTACAATTTCAGGAATATCTAAATGAACAGGGCATCCGTCATATATTTTCGCCCAATTATTACCCTCAGGCCAAGGGTCAAATAGGACGCCTTAACAAGGTTCTTAAGGAAAATTTGCACGTAGCCAGACTTGAAGGTAAAGATACCTCGAGGAGCATCACACAATTTTTAGGTTCGTATAGGGTCACACCACATGCGGTGGCCTGTCTCCAGCTTTTTGCTGCACGGTCGACAACCTCGCTCCAAAGTAGACATTAGCAACTTTAGGATTCGTCCAAAGGTATCGGAGTCGCCTAATGGGTCGCCTCATGTCTGGAATCAGGTTGCAGCGAAACAGACTAAGAGCAAAAGGTATTCTCACAAAAGGAAAGGTGCGCAGCGAACCCGCATAGAGGTCGGCGATTTGGTTGAGGTAAGACTCCATAGGAAAGGCTTTTTCAAGTATAGTAGGCCTCTCACAGTGAAGGATCAGGTTTACCGTCCATATTTTCCTCAGTGACGGAAAAGTGTGGAATGCATCCAAGTTAACAGTAATTTCTAGGGATTCTTTCCAGAATGCCGCCCTTTCTACTACACCCAAAGAACTTATTTACTCTTATTCCAGTTTAGATCTTTGTGGCAGTCAGTCCCCTGGTGCACCAACGTTGCAGGGCTCCACCCCCAGTTTTCAGCCAGACTCTGATTCGTCAGAGATCTCTTATAGTGAAGGGTCTGAATCAGTTGTTCCCCAAGGAACGTTAGGAAGTCAGCAGGACCCGGTGCGGGTACCTTTTTCAAGTAATCTACTAAATCTAAACCCTGGGGAGGGGGAAAGTGAAGGGGCTACAAGGTTTTTAAAGGCGACCAAACCTGGTCACACTTCAACAAGTTCTACTGAGACTTCTATGCGTCCGCGCCGTCAGACAAAATGTCCTGACTGGCTCAAAGATTTTGTCACTTAAGGTCAAAAGAGTTCTTCCTATGATGCCCTGGCTAGTGGTCCCAGCCACGACATCGCAGGAGACTCAGTTCTGTGTTTTTTTGCAGTGTATTTCACTTCACAAGATGTGTCACGTATCTGTTGTATTAGGCCACTTGTGCCTGTGCGCGAACTGTTCTCGTCCCCGCCACTCGTGTGGTGTGAACATTCTTAGTGGAGATCCTGGGACTTTCTCTAGTGTTACCCTGTGATAATGTTCATTTTGTCGACGGGGGGATGATGTGGTGTCGCGGCGCCACCTGGCGCGCGCACTGAGTGCGCCCTAGTGTGTACTCTGTCAACAGATGTCGTCTGTAACGGCAAACACGTGATTGCATGCAGCCAATCACGTGTGTCCGTTGTGTGTCGTTCAATAAACGGCCGCTGGCCGGCTCAGTCTTTGTTGGGCTTCCGCGGGCTCCGGCCAACTCACTTCTACTGCGCGTGTCGGGGGCGCGTGCCGGCGCACGTTGCGTCTCGCGTTAAGTAGTCGGGCCCTCACCGTCGGACGCCGCTCGCCGACACAACAGCCGACTGCTGAAAAACCCATCGTTCGAAAAGCGCCAAGATCTGGTGTTTGTGTCGCGTATGTGGCAACGTGGCTGCGACGCTTATACTCTTGATCAGCGTTCGGCGGATGCGTTGAAGGGCGAAGAGTTCTGGAAGGTTTGCTTGCCTGTTAGAGAAACGGCTGCTGGAAGCATCGCTCGTCGGATCGCGAAGGTTGGAGTCATCTTGGGGCTTCCGCCTGCGCCGCTTTATGGCAACGGCAGTTGACATGTCTCGATGTTGGGCAGGCTTGCGGTGGCATAAGCGGATGTTTCGGAAGCGTTCGTACTGTTATCTGCGTTTCGATGGAAGAACTGGTACGCTCTATCCGTGAGCTGCGTGGAGCTGGTAATCCGACAGTGAATCTAGAGATCTGATGCTGATGCTGACGCTGATGACCTCTGATAAATGGCGCTTACCCACAAAGGGGGATGGGCCAAGAACCGGGCGGCAGGATACTTAAATGAAACTAAAATGAAAATGAAGCCAATCTGAAAAAGTAGCTTAAAATAATACTACCAAAAAACAAAAATGTTTGCTGAGCAAGCGGTCAAACCATGTTATGTTTTTGAAAGACATAACTATGAATTATAAACTAAAGATCTGAAAAGGTAGGGGATCACTAGCATGGTAATCTTTTAGTTGCGTTGATGTAATCAAAAACAGCGGAGCATACATCCCTGTTGCAGTAACCAAATGAAGTTCCGCCAATTGATAAAATTACTGGTATATTTACTTGCATTCCTAGCTTTTGTAATGGGGCTACTAAAAATCTTTTTCTCTGATAAGAATAACGATGACAGAATAAAAAGAAATGTTCAATTGTTTCAATTTCGTTGCACCAAAAGCATAGCGGTGACGCCTTGAGCCGAGCTTTGTGAAGGTAATAATTTAGTTGTGGAACTGCACAGCGCAATCTGGTATAAGTGACCTCTAACTGGCGAGATACACACCACTGTTTATTCCAGCAATAGCTCAAATGCTCGAAATCTTTGAATTTATCTAAATTACAATTTCCCCATTGCAGGCAAGCATTTCGGAACCTTAGCGCGGTTACGTAGGCCGTATCTGGCAAAACTGGGATGGTGGGCCCACCCAGGGATACTGCTGCTAAAGAGTCCGCCATTTCGTTCAAATATAATCCGCGGTGGCCTGGTACCCATAGCAAATGCAGTTTTTTTACGTTTTTCGGTACTAAATGCCGAAACGTATTCATCAGCTCTGAATTTACTGCCGCAGAAAGTGCATTACAAACTGATAACGAATCTGTAATGATAACTGCTAATGATTTGCTTGAGGGCAATTTGCGTAGGGCAAGAACATTGGCCAATAATTCTGCAATGAATACCGGGGCATAATCTGGGAGTCGAATCGAAAAGGACCAGTCCAAAGAAGGAGAGAAGATGCCAACCCCAGCCTTTTCTTTTGACACAGATGCATCAGTCGCTATGATGTTGCTTATCTCTAGCTGAGCTAGATAATCTGCTAACTGGTCCATTTAAATACCTATATGCCAATTGTTTCGCGTTATGAGGAAATATATCATCGAATTGTATGCTAAGCATTGACTTTAGGTTGTGTATTGGACAAATATGTCTAATTTTTACATTCAGTTGCTTTAGTAGCGCTTGTGCAAATACTATTTGCGGGGGTTGTAGTCGCGACCAATGGGTTTCAAAAAATAAAGTCGGTTCTTGAATGAAAGCGTAAAATGAGAGTCTTTGTGTGAACTGTATATCTTTAAGAATGCTTGCACAGTAAGAATTTTAAAAACCTATTTAGCAGAAGAAGGTAGGCGGAAGCTTCCATATAAAACACGTTATTTGCAACAAACTTTGGTAGACCCAGACACAAACGCAACGCTTCTCTTTCCAGCAGTATTAGGGGTCACATTTTTATAAACTGTGCTGCCAGAAAATACTACACATCCGAATTCCATGATGGGCCGCGCATAAAGTTTATATATCATTATTAGCACATCTCTTCTTAAACCCGCTTACGGTTTGCAAGCTTCCGTAGCCACCCCATGGCCCGTGTTGCCATGGAGTACACATCATCAATGTGACTGCTCCAATTTAATGTGTCATTATATATGATGTCCAAATATTTAGGGAATTCGCCTGCGGAATGAGCTCATTACTGTACATTAACGAGATGTTGATAGGCTTGCAGAAAAGAGAATGCAAGAAGCACACTTTTCTTTACGTTCAGGGTCATATGAATATTTTTAAGCCATCTTTCTATCATATTGAGATAATTTTGTAGACTCTGGTATAATGATTGAAGGTCGGTAATACTTGCAAAGAAAGCAATATCGTCCGCGTACACATATAACTGAATATCCTTAGTTGATGGAATGGAGCTTAAGAAAATGTTAAATAAAACTGGCGACAGGACAGCCCCTGTGGAACGCCACGTGTCTGCTTATATCTATTCGATGAGTACCCATCTTTAAAGCAGTAATATTCTCTCCCTCTTAAAAACTCCGACACCCACGCAGTGATGTAGTGGGGAAAGTGGTGATATTCCATCTGTTTTAATAAAATTGAATGCTCAACCCTATCGTACGCTTTAGCCAAATCTAGAGTAACTAAACACAGTATTGGCGGCGACGCCAAGCCAGTTGTATTCGGCTCTCTAAATCAACATGCGCACACCATATTGAGCAATCAGATCTAAAACCAATTTGACTGGGGATTAATATTGCGTTATTATTAATATATTTTATTACCCGGGCATTCAAAACTCTTTCAATTAGCTTAACCAGATTTGACGAGAGTGATATCGGCCTTACATTATCCAAGGCGAATCCTTTTTCCTGCTTTTTTAAGAAGTGGAATCACTTTAGACAGCTTCCATTCCGCAGGTATCCAAGCTTTTGTCAAAGAAAATTCACCACATTAAGTACTTCAGTAGGACAAATCTCGAATACTACTTTTATCATTGCATTTGTTACCCCGTCTGGTCCAGGTGCCGAAGAGATAAGTGCATTATTATCTCTGCCAGCTCATCTAAAGTAACCTCCTCGAAATCCTCGCCTGCCATTGGGTTCACAATGTGCAGTGGAATAGTTGACATAAATCGATCTTGGAGCCCTTTCGCAATATTTCTACTAAATCAGAGAGCTCACGGGGGGGAAAGAACAGAAGAGTCAATGTTTTCAGTGGGTGGGTACATCTTTTGAGATCTTAAAAATCTGAAGAGCGCTTTTTTGTTTTTAGCCCTAGAAAGATACTCATGTCTTTTCATATTATAACCATCTTTTGCTGTACTTACTGTGCGTTTGAAGTCTGCTGCTGCGAATTTATAATCACACCAATTTTTTGGACATTGGTTGACCAGTAGTTGTTTCCATGCAGCTTTCCGTTTTCTATAGCTCCTCATGCACTCTTCAGTCCACCATGGACTAAAAGAACCTCTTGTGGCCGAGTCTAATTTAAACGTTGCGTCTTTTACTGATCTTTTAACACTGCACACAGACTCATAGCCCTAATGTTTCCTTGTATGTCCTTGCGGTGATCAAAAGTAGCCCTCAAGTCTTTTTCTAATTTTCTATAGTTGAGGAATGAGCGGGCCTTTTCGGCGACATGTATTCTTGGAAAGTTCAGTACAAAACTAATAGGCAAGTGGTCACTGTTAGTAGCACAGTCTAAAGTCTGCCACGAACTTATATTTAGAAATGAGCTTGAAAATGTCAAGTCAATTACAGATTTAGAGAGACCTCGGACAAAAGTAGCAGATTGCGATATTAACAAGATAAATTCTTGTCAATAGCCCATTCCCACAAGCGTTTTCCGTTCAAATCTGTTTTAAAACCCCAGGCCACATGATGTGAATTAAAGTCTCCAATGACTAATATATCCTTTCTGCAGGCAGAAAACATATCGTCTAGACATTGTGTTTCTTGCACCCCGGCTGGGAAATACGCATTTACAAACGACAAGGAGAAGCGTCTGGTAATATTATGTCTACTATCAAAATTTCACAATCTGGAGTCACACAACGATAAGAGATCGTAGCTTTGTGACTAAACTTAGTTGCTATCAAGACAGCAAGCCCACCACCTCTGCTAGGTCGGTCCAATCTAAATAGCCGATAATTTTTTAGGGAAAACTTCTGGCTGGTTGAAAGCCAGGTTTTTTGCAGTGATATAATATCCGGGGAAAGTTGTGAAGAAAGGTATGATAGGTCTGTGGCTGCGGAAAATATAGATCTGCAATCCCACTGTAATACGGTTAGTGAACCTGTTTTGGCGACAGAGCCATTGCAGAAACTGCTGGTCCAAAATGTCCTTTCGCAAAAAGTCTTAGACATGTTCTCAAAGAATTCTTTTTTGGATAGATACTTTTTAGATTTCGAATTATGCGAAGAGTTCTTTGTGGGGAGATCGGGTTCGCTTCAGAGCCTTACGAGAGTCCATATCATATCTGCACATGCTTCCGAATCATCCGTAAGATCACCGTCTTCCGTTGTTTGGAAGTCCTTGCCTCAGGAGAAGAAACCGCTCGCTGAAGTGTTGTCGCACTTTCTATTTCCGTACGCTGCGATACCAATGATGTCTGAGGAGCCCAATCGTTCGTAGATGCTATACCTAGAATTTGAGATAGTTGACTGGAAACCAATTGTGCCATGCTTTCAAAAAAAATTGTTTGCGAGGCGTTCCATTGCCTTTTCTATAGCCTTCTCTATGGCCTCTGCGATAGATGTTGCGAGAGATGCATCCATGGCGGTGGTATTATGTGCTGCAACACCTGCAATCCTTTAGATCTCTCCTGCATTTCCGCAACGGCTTCTCTCCGAGAGCACCTCTTGCGTTCTACAATATCCAATATGGCAAGCTCCCTTTCTTTTGCTGCACAGTCTGCGGAGTCTGCAGGGTGCGCCCCATTTCATAAGCAGCAACCTCTCTTTTTCAGAGCTGCACTTGCGGCTGTCATGATTTTCACCACACAGACGGCATCTAAGAACTGATCGGCAACTCTGACGCTGTTGTCCATATCGCCAACATTTCAAACACTGCAGGGTTTGGGGGAAAGTGGCTCTACCTTATAGCCTTAATTTCGGAAGGTCGGAATGTTCTAAAAAAGGTCGCTATCACCGATTCTGTTGGGGATTTATTGTGTCAATTGTACGGGTGCATCTGTACACTGAAATTACACCCGCCCCGAAAACAACAATCGAGCAACTTCTGCAGGTGTCAGGCTTGTGTCTACACCCCGGACAAATCCTTTCGAGCATGCGAGGTGTGCCGGAATAAATGGGCTTACCGGATGCGCTGCGAATTCGGAAACACTTGCAGGAGCTCACGAATGCATTCCTGATCTGCGGGGAACAGCATATGATGCCTCCACGACCAAACTGGCGGACCTCAGTGATCTCTCTGGAGATGCGAAGTGGCTTTTAGAAGCTCCACTTAAATCGCTTTTGGGTTCTTCATTGGAATACTGCCCCCATCTGTAGGTACCAGCGCCACAGGGGACACTTCTCGCTCCACTGCGTAA